>BQNB010188856.1:0-11918 GCA_026074375.1 Tanacetum coccineum | reverse complement strand
GCTATTTAGGCTTCCTATAGCACAAAATAATGCATGTTGCTCATAGGATAACTCTCTTTTTGAGATTAACGGTAAATTTTACAAATATCACGGTACATAGTTTTACTTAAGGTAAAAGAGAAATCTAATTTTTTTTTCTTTTTTTACAGTGTGTCATATACTTGTACACATGCTTTAAAGGCTTGTACATTCATTTTATATGTATACATTACATATAATTAGGGTTTTGGTATAAACGTTAACGTTTAATGCTTGTTTTGAAATAACATTGGAAATAGTACGTTAAATTGATAATGTACTTGGTAAAAATGATATTAAGATATAGACTTGACAGATTAGAAGGTTTACATGATGTAAACAAAGATATAGATGGCATTGGTAGAGGTTGCGTGAGCCCGTTTACTTTAGAGATGCAAGTTACGTTGCATAATGAGATAAAGCAAAAATTTCCCTATAAAAAGGTGGTATATATAATAGATGGATATTATAGTGCATCTAATTTAATAGATGGATAATTATAGTACATCTAATTTAATAGATAGATATTTACATTGATGAATATTGCGGGTTGTTATAGTCTCCCTCCCTTAAAAGAAATCTCGTCCGGAGATTTAGTTGGATGCCGGAGTGATATTTGAAAACAGATGTGGATACTTGGCACGAATTTGATCTTCGCGTTCCCATGTAAATTCTGGTCCTCTTTTAGAGTTCCATCTTACTTTGACTATAGGAATACGACTTTGTTTTAATTGCTTGACTTCTCGATCTATAATCTCTACTGGTTCTTCTACAAAGTTGAGTTTGTCATCAAGCCGAAGCTCTTTCATTGGAATGACAAGGGATTTATCAGATAAACATTTCTTTAGATTAGAAACGTGGAAGGTATTGTGGACATTACTAAGCTCTTCAGGAAGCTCAAGTTTATATGCCATTGGACCGACTCTTTTAAAAATCTTAAATGGTCCAATGTACCGGGGATTAAGCTTTCCTCGCTTTCCAAAACGAATGACACCTTTTCGAGGTGATACTTTCAACATAACACGATCTCCAACTTGAAATTCTAAAGGCTTTCGCACTATCTTTTCGGTGGTTTCATGGATTATCTCTGGTCCTGTAAGTTAAACATCTCCAACTTCGGCCCAGCAAACAGGTGATCTTTACTTTCAACCATAAAGTGCCTCGAATGGTGCTGCCTTAATACTGGCATGGTAATTGTTATTGTAGGAAAATTCTACCAATGGTAAGTGTTTTTCCCATCCTTTTCCAAAATCTATAACACAGGCTCGAAGCATGTCTTCGAGTGTTTGAATGGTCCTTTCACTTTGTCCATCGGTTTCAGGATAATATGCCATACTCATGTCTAATTGAGTACCCAAAGCACTTTGTAATGATTGCCAGAATTTAGATGTGAAATGACTGTCACAATCCGAGATGATGGATATTGGCACGCCATGCCGGGAGACTATTTCCTTTATGTAAAATCTTGTAAGGGTTTCCATACTATCTGTCTCTCGGGTAGGGATAAAATGTGCAGATTTGGTGAGGCGATCGACAATGACCCAGATTGTGTCATGTTCGTTTGAGGTTTTGGGTAGTTTTGTGATGAAATCCATTGTTATTCTCTCCCACTTCTACATAGAAATCTCCGGTTGTACCAGTAAGCCAAATGGCTTCTGACATTTTGCCTTAACTCTAAAACATGTCAAACATTTTCCAACATATTCATGATTGCCTTCATGTTAGGCCACCAATAGAGTTTCTTTAGATCTTGATACATTTTGTCAGAACCCGAGTGAATGGAATACTTTGATTTATGGGACTCATGCATGATCAAGTCTCTCAGATTACCAAAGAGTGGTAACCAGCTTCGATTCTTAATACAACAAGTTCCATCAGGACGTATTTCAAATGCTTTATCCATTCCTCGTAAGTTCTTAGCCTTGATGTTTTCTTCCTTGATTGCTTCAGTTTGAGCTTCGAGAATTTGTGATGGTAATTTTGGATGAATGGTCATGACTAATAATCTGACTCGGAGAGGTTTTATTCGTTCCTTCCGGCTTAAGGCATCTGCTATAACATTTGCCTTTCCAGGATGGTAGCGAATTTCACAATCGTAATCTGCAAGCAATTCTAGCCAACGACGTTGTCTCATGTTCAACTCTTTCTGATCAAGGATATGCTGAAGACTTTTATGATCAGTGAACACAGTACATTTGGTGCCATACAGATAGTGTCTCCAAATTTTAAGAGCGAACACTACTGCTCCTAATTCGAGATCATGAGTGGTATAGTTTTCTTCATTAGGCTTAAGTTGTCGGGATGCATATGCAATAACCTTCTCTCTTTGCATTAACACCACTCCCAGACCTTGATGGGATGCATCACAGTAAACAACAAAATCGTCATTTCCTTCTGGTAATGCTAAGATTGGAGCTTCACATAGCTTTTGTTTTAGCAGTTGAAAAGCCGTCTCTTGGTCTTCGCCCCAGATATACTTCTTGTTCTTCTGGGTTAGTTCAGTCAAAGACTTTGCAATCTTCGAGAAATCATTGATAAATCTCCGATAATAACCGGCGAGTCCTAAGAATTGACGTATTTCTGTGGGTGTAGTAGGAGATACCCAATTTTTAACTGCTTTAATCTTGGCGGGGTCAACATAAATTCCTTGACTATCAATTAAGTGTCCAAGAAATTGCACGATACGAATCCAGAAATCACATTTGGAGAAATTGGAATACAACTTCTCTTTCTTGAGTAATTCTAGGATTATTCTCAGATGATTTGCGTGCTCTTCTTTGTTACGAGAGTAGATGAGAATATCATCGATGAACACTATCACAAATTTGTCTAAGTATGGTTTACACACACGATTCATGAGATCCATGAATACATCAGGTGCGTTAGTTAAACCAAATGGCATCACTTGAAATTCATAGTGTTCGTATCTTGTTCTGAAAGCAGTCTTGGGAATATCTTCATCCCTTACTCTCAATTGATGATAGCCTGATCTTAAGTCAATCTTCGAGTAGACACTCGAACCTTGAAGTTGGTCAAATAAGTCATCAATCCTGGGTAATAGGTAACGATTCTTTATGGTAAGTTTATTTAACTCCTGGTAATCGATACACATTCTGAAAGATCTATCTTTCTTTATAATAAATAAGATAGGAGCTCCCCAAGGAAAAGTACTTGGTCGGATAAAACCTCGATCTGATAATTCTTGAAGCTGATCAGATAGTTCTTGCATTTCTGAAGGAGCTAATCTATAGGGTGCTCGGGCTACAAGTGTTGTTTCTGGGAGTAAATCGATTTGGAATTCTACTTGGCGAACGGGAGGAAGGCCAGGTAGATCTTTAGGAAAAACTTTTGTGAATTCTCTGACTACTGGGATATCTTCTAGTCTTTTCTTGTCTGACTTCTTTTCCATTACTTGGATTATGAAAACTTGACAACCTCGGGATATATATCTTTTAGTTTTTATACAGGATATGAGACTTAGTCGGGTTTTACTTTGGTCACCTCGGATGATCAAAGTTTCACTGTTGATTGGGATGTGGACGACTTTCTCGTCACAGATAATTCTTGCATGATACTTGGATAACCAATCTATACCAATGACGACATCGAAACTACCGAGTTTGATCGGCATAAGATCAATTTTGAAAGGTTGGTTTAACAAAGTCAGAGTTACACCCTAAATAACGGTGTTTATGCTTACTAGATTTCCGTCAGCCATTTTGATATTGTAAAAGGTATCTATTGTAATGGGTGGAATATTTTGCTTAGAGGCAAGAGATATGGATACGAAGCTTTTATCAGCTCCAGAATCAAATAATACTCTAGCTAGATGTTGGTTTAGAATGAACATACACGTGACTACGTTCGGGTCTTGGTAAGCATTCATATCCCTCAACTTGTAGGCTCTTCCCTTGGCATTGTTGTTAGTGGTCTTTTGGCACTAATTTGTGTAATGCCCTTTCTCCCCACAGGCATGACAAGTAATTATTACTGGTAGCAGATTACTTCCAGTGGCTGGCCCTTTGTTTCTGTAGTTCTTGGTCAGATGGCCCACCTTGTTACAAGTATTACACTTAATAGTGCAAGGTCCTGTGTGATGCAGAGTGCATTTCTTACATAAGGGACGGTTTCCAATATACCCATTGTTTTTAGTTGGAGTGACAGCATTAGACCTGAAGGTTTCCTGTCTTCTGTTCTGTTGTGGTTGGTGATTATTGTAGCGGTTGTTGGTGTTGATGTTACGGTAGTTGTTGTTGTTGAAAGTTATTCTGTCATCAAACTTTCATTTGTGATCACTTGATACTTGCACCGGGGTGTGCTTTGTTACCTGATCCATTAGCCTCTGGGCTATGTTAATGGCTTCCTCTAGAGTTTGAGGTTTAGATGTGGTAACATTCCCTTCAATACTTCGAGTCAATCCCCTGATGAAAACTTCTATCATTTTCTTAGAATCTGACACCATAGTGGAACATAAGGGTGCCAATTCTTGGAATCCTCTCACATATGCCTTGAGATCATTCCCCTTTACAGTAAGATGGTAAAATTCGTCTTCTATCTTCTAGACCTCAGTTCGGGGACAGTACTTCTTTATCAAAAGTTTCATAAATTTAACCCAGATAATCTTGTAAGCCTCTTCTATCCCAATAGGTTGGGCAAACAAATTCCACCAGGATAGAGCTTCTTAAGTTAAAGTACCAGTAGCAAACTTTACCTTGCAGTCTTCGGTACAGTTGCTACGTGGAAACACTGATTCAGTTCACTCAAACTAGCGGATAAGTCTAACAGCTCCTTCCTTACCTTTGAAGTTGATAAGTTAGCAGCTCATGAACTCTTTGTAGCTACATTTTCTTGCTACAGGAGCTTCTCTTGGTCTGGTGGTATTATCAGTATTTGCCATGTTAGCGGCTTGTGCTCCAGAGCTGCGGTAACATTGTCAGCAACTAGTTTCCTGATGGCAACTTGAGTCATGGTTGGTGCTTCAGATGTTGATGTCCTTTTAGGAGGCATTCTATCAACATAAGACAGCACGTAATAAGAATGATATCACAAGTCTTAAAATGAAATGCTTATTTTTTAACTTTAAGCATTTTTAACAATAGTGCTATTAAAATCATAGATACTTATTTGATATGAGTTCTAATAAGCATCTAACTTATTAGTTTATTTTCTAGGGGTCATGGTAAGATTCATAATGATTAAGACGGAGGACATAATACGAATATGAAACAGGATCATCATTATATTATATCATGAACGACTTGCCTTTGTACTGTACATAGTCAAAATTTAACAAGTGTTGTTATTTATACCACACATCTCGTGGCTAGGTTCTATCAAAAGCTATAACTAGTATCTAATCTAGTAGTCTGATGGTCCTTCCTGGCTGTTCTTGTGTTCATAGATTGCATTCAGAAGACTTTCCTTATCTGCTTGGTGATGAGCCTGGATATCTTCGATGATTTGTTCTACATTAGCAATCCTGAAGCGAGCCAGAGTAATCTTGCTATTATTTCCCATTTGATTTCTTTGAAGTTTAGCAATTTGAGTATGAGACTCTCAGAGTTCAGCTTCCAGATTGTCAAAATCTTGTTGTATGATTACCCGACCTTTTCTAAGACCTTCTATTTTTTATTCTATGTGCTTAATGTGGTAGAGAGAGAGTTCATCTAGGTGATTTAAAATTTCCTCAATTTGCTCCTCGTGACGTTCCAGACTTGTCTTACGAGAGCTTTCTCCTATCTCAAATCATATTTCAAATGCTTTGTCCATTCCTCGTAAGTTTTCAGCCAGGTGGTTTTCTTCTTGAGTGCTTTCAGTTTGAGCTTTGAGACTTTGTGATGTAATTTTGGATGAATGGTCTTAACTAATGATCTATACTCGGAGTGGTGTGATTCGTTCCTTTCGGCCTTAAGGCATCCTGCTATGACATTTGGCAGTTCAGGTTGGTAGGCGAATTTCAAATAAAAAAATTTATCGTATTCCTGCAAGTAATTCTAGCCAACGTTGTTGTCTCATGTTCAACTCTTTCTGATGAAGGATATGCTAAAGACTTTTAGGATCAGTGAACACAGTACATTTGGTGCTATACAGATAGTGTCTCCAAATTTTAAGAGCGAACACTACTGCTCCTAATTCGAGATCATGAGTGGTATAGTTTTCTTCATTAGGCTTAAGTTGTCGGGATGCATATGCAATAACCTTCTCTCTTTGCATTAACACCGCTCCCAGACCTTGATGGGATGCCTTCACGTAATCATAAATCGTCATTTCCTTCTAGTAATGCTAAGATTGGTGCTTTACATAGATTCTGTTTAAGTAGTTGAAAAGCTGTCTCTTGGTCTTCGCCCCAGATATACTTCTTGTTCTTCTGGGTTAATTCAGTCAAAGACTTTGCAATCTTCGAGAAATCTTTGATAAATCTCTGATAATAGCCGGCAAGTCCTAAGAATTGACGTATTTCTGTGGGTGTAGTAGGAGATGTCCAATTCTTAACTGCTTCAATCTTGGCGGGGTCAACATGAAGTCCTTGACTATCAATTAAGTGTCTAAGAAATTGCACGATACGAATCCAGAAATCACACTTGGAGAACTTGGCATACAACTTCTCTTTTTTGAGTAATTCTAGGATTATTCTCAGATGATTTGCGTGCTCTTCTTTGTTACGGGAGTAGATAAGAATATCATCGATGAACACTATTATGAATTTTTCCAAGTATGGTTTACACACACGGTTCATGAGATCCATGAATACAGCAAGTGTGTTAGTTAAACCAAATGACATCACTTGAAATTCATAATGTCCGTATCTTGTTCGGAAAGCAGTCTTGGGAATATCTTCATCCCTGACTCTCAGTTGATGATAGCCTGATCTTAAGTCAATCTTTGAGTAAACACTCGAACCTTGAAGTTGGTCAAATAAATCATCAATCCTGGGTAATGGGTAACGATTCTTTATGGTAAGTTTATTCAACTCCCGGTAATCAATACACATCCTGAAAGATTTGTCTTTCTTTTTAACAAACAAGACAGGAGCTCCCCAGGGTGAAGTACTTGGTCGGATAAAACCTTGGTCTGTTAACTCTTGAAGTTGATCAGATAGTTCCTGCATTTTTGAAGGAGCTAATCTATAAGGTGATCGGGCTACAGGTGTTGTTCCTGGAATTAAATCGATTTGGAATTCTACTTAGCGAACGGGAGGAAGGCCAGGTAGATCTTCAGGAAAAACTTCTGGGAATTATCTGACTATTGGGATATCTTCTAGTCTTTTCTTGTCTGACTTCTTTTCCATTACTTGAATTACGAAAACTTGACAACCTCAGGATATATATCTTTCGGTTTTTATACAAGATATGAGATTTAGTCGGGTTTTACTTTGATTACTGATACCCACCTTTTTAGGGGTAATTATATATCAAATAGTAGTATAATTTTAATCAAAATATACAACCCGCGAGTCAACCTTGTCAACCCTTTAGGAAAAAGGTCAACAAACTCACAGGTATGATATAAATGATTCCGGGCAAGTGATCACCCGGGTCGTTCTCCCAACGAGGCGTGAAATTGATGTTTCTCTCTCTTGTGTTTCTCTCTCTAAAAACTAGCCCGATCCAAGAATCGAACCCGTGTTATGATATAAGATATACCACACTTTTCCTCCCGCAAATCCTACTTTTGTATCTCAAGATTTTACTTAAGTCATATACCCGTAGGCTCTTTCAAACTTTTGTTTCGATATTTATTAATTCCAATAATAAAGCGTAATGGTTAAGAACGCAATAATTAGCTCCTAGCCCTTTTCAAAAGATCAAATGTCATCACGATTAAAGTCCACATCGAGGCAACCAAAATTTGGCTTTTATTAGGCTACTTAAGCAAGGCACCATTCATGTCATATACCCGAAGGTTCTTTAAGATTATGAATGGCACCAATCTTATTTGCACCATATTACCCCTTAGGTTCTTTAATGCACACAGTAAGACAAAAAATAAGCAACATTATTAAACCTCAGTCATTGAGAAGGCTTACAACTTCGGCAACGCCCTCGACAAGATGTAGCATTCATATTTCGGACTTCGGGAACTTCCTCGACTTTTTAGATGGCTGTAAACCGCGGTTGTGAGCCGAACAAGATTGCAGCAAACTTTTATCAGTCTCGGATTATTATTGAATTATACTTATCCATATACCCTGCTCTTAAGGAATAAGCAAAATTTTTCTTTTTGTGATACATATATATGCCAAATTAAAGTATTCCTGTTGTGTATTATCCTAATTACAAAGGAACTAAAGAAAAACTTCTATTAGCTAATTATTAAACAAAAAAAAAAAACCATTAAAACTCTATTTATTAAACATTCTATATATAAACGGGTGAAACAAGATAATGGGAGAAAAAGCCTCCAATTAAACTTATGAGCTTAACACTTATGAGCTTGAAAGAAAACCAACTATTCTACGTTTAATGTCATGACTTATAAATAACACTATCATTTCTCGTTCTTCGCAATTTAAAATCTCTAAGAAAGAAATTCGCGAACACTTAGCCTATATAAAATCCAACTCGGCATATTTAAAATCTACTTGAGATTAGCACAAGTTTTCATTTACTAACGATTCAAGTCTAGCATATTTAAAGTCTACGTGAGACTAGCACAAACTATCATCATTAATTGCTAAGGGAGAAAGCTAGAACTCTACACGTACGATCGGGTCAAAAATTACTTCTTATTCTTACCAACGGAAAACCTACATTTGTGTCTTAACACTTATTATAATAATTATATATATATATTTTTTATTTTATTTTTATTTTTTTATATGACAAATAAAAACTTAAAAATTTAAAATTTTTGCTATTTTTGTGGGAAAACGGGTACGTGAGAACAAAACAATAAGCAAGCAACATCAAATCGATAGATTCCCTTCCCCAAACTAAAACGAAACATTGTCCTCAATGTTTAAAGTCGGGTCTCTACGAAAATCTAAGCCGTTTATGAGGTATGCAAAGATAAACGTTAATCGATAAGACGAAAGGATATGGATCTCCCCAAACTAATTTCACACAAAGGATGAGAAGCTCGAGTAGAACGGGATAAATCAACCGGACACGAGAGGCTTCAAAGAATTTGTTGGGAGAATCCTGCAAAAATCACAACAAACAAGCAACAAACATCGAGAAATCGGAAAGAGTACAAGCCTCTCTCAACACAACACATTAGATAATAGAAAATAGAAAGAAAATAGAAAGGATAAGCATGGGGTGAACTCCCACGAAGCGGCTTGTTTTTGATCACCGAGTCGCAAGCTCGACTCGATCCCTGAATTTAGTTGTCCTTAGGGAAAGTCTGGAGGTCCGGGATAACCAATGGTGGTGTATCCCCTCCATAGTAGTGCTTAAGACGGTGGCAATTGACTTTGAAATTTTACAAGTCTCTTTGACTCAATTATTGGAAGAGCTATTGTAAGCCGTTTGATCAAATCGATAGATTGCCTTGCTCTCCAATCCTTCAATCTCTGCCATTCATTTTCCAATTATTGGAGGAGCTATTGTAAGCCGTTTGATCAAATTGTGGACACCTGAGGATTGCCAGCGTGTCATTCTCTTTTGGATGCATTTGTGCTTCTTTTGTGAATGTTTTAGCATAAAAACCCACACCCCTTGTGCTTCTTCCATTGATGACGTGGCCTTTGATTGAGAGGGAGCTTAAGTAACCCTTGATTTGACTGATATGACTTCGCCATTGTACTTGAGCTTCCTTGAATTGACCAACGCACCCTTTAATTCTCATTTGCCCTTTGTTTTACCATGGGGGTGAAAGGGAGGGACGATGGGTGAATAGTAACTAGTTTCACGCCTATTTTTTTGACAGTTATAAACTGTTATAGGTTTGGTATTTTACACATTTGGCCCTTGTCTTCCTTTTCTTATTTTCTAGTTATAAATAACTTTCAAAAACTGCACGTTTAGCCCTTGTGGTTTCATAAAAGGGAGGTGGGCTAATGTCTTGGGCTTACGAATCCGGGTATGGGGTTATTGGACCCATTAAGGTTTTTAGGGCCCAATAAGAGATGAGGGAATATTTTTGTACTTTTGTGAAACTTTGAGGGCTAAAATGGAATATTGTGGTACTTGTTGACTTTTGTTGACCAATGATTGACTTTTCTTTGACTGGATTTGACCGAGGCTTGACTTTTCTAGCTTTGGCTTCTTTTTGTACTCTTCTAATTTTCGTGTCCGTGCTTGTCCGTTTTTGACTGTTTTCTTGTGATTTTTGACTTATCCGTACCTGCACACACAATACACAAATACAAACATATTTTTGCCATTTTTGGTCTGTTTTGGGTTTATTTGGGTTGTTTTAAGCATAAATGGATATGTGTATTTTACACTTATCAATCATGTTTTCTAAGCTTGTTATAAGATCATTTATGTCTGGTATCAAGGTTTAGTTGGGTGGATTTCCATTTTGAATAGCTTAATTAAAATATGCCTTAGCTTAAGGGGTGTTTGGAATAACTAGGTTTGACCACTTAGAGTCAAACTAAGTGGTGAAATTTGATTGAGTTAGTTTTGTTATCATGTACAACTAGTAGTTAAATAGTTTTCATAAGTTAGTTTTCAAAATTTAATTAATTTGAGCTTATTTTGCTTGTGTCAGCACCAGGGCAATTTACTTTTCTTCTAGCTTGTTAAAATTTGATCCAAGCTTGTTAAGGCTTGGTTTGTGTTTGCATTGTGTTCAAAAGCACTCAAATAGAGTGTGTAATGCAGGAGAAACCACTTTGGACACCTGCATATTAGTTTTGTGCCTTGTCATTTGCATCAGCAATACTAACAACAGTTAGTATTGCTGTCTTTTCCAAAAAGCTTTTAAGCTAGTTTAATTAGCTTTTAGATTTTAAAATTCAGTAGACATTTAGGTTAAATATAGCTTAACTTAGATTAAAACTTGTTTTCTAATTTTTAGCTTATTCTCTTAGGTACATTTGCTGTCAAAAGTTCATAAAAGCCTCAAAAAGTCAAAAACAGTAGTAAGTGAATTTTAGATTATAAATTTAGATTTTCAGCTTGTAAGGCTCAATTTTATGATTTATAAAGAAAGCTTATTAGTGGTAGAGTAAGTGACCAAAAGCTAAGCTTCTGTCATAGCTTAATGAGCTTAATAGCTTAATTTGATTTTGAGTTTTTTAAGTGTTCATTCCTGAGTTAGCCTTTAGATCTTCAATTTCAGATAGCTTTTAGTGTTTAATGTTCAATTAGCTTTTCAATTCTAGTTAGTAGGCATCATAAGCTACCTAGAACAGCCTGTGGTTTGTAATTTGAGCTTAATTTGAGCTTTGTGCAAGTGTTTAAGTGGAAACAAGCAATTTTGAGCTTAAAAGCTCACTTACTGCATCAGCTTACTTCAAAAGCTCTTTTAAAGCTTATCCTTAAGTTTCAGCTTATGCTCCCTTCATTAAAAGTGCTTAAATTGCTTTTCAAAAATAAAAAAAAAATGCAAAAAAGGGGTGTTGCCAGACCTTGAACCCGTGACCTTCCACTCAAATTCCCAACGTGTTAACCAACTTGCTTCAATAGCTCATCCGTCATCCATTCCTTTCATTTAATACTTGTACTTGTTTTTCTTTTCCTTTCTCTTAATAAGCCGCAGCTTAAAGTAGCTTATTATGAGCTTATTTGTTTAGCTAGTAGAGTTTTCTTATTTTTCACTTAAACTTTGTTGCATTTTGGAATTTTCCTAAATTTTTCCTATTTTTCCATTTAGTAGATTATTTTTAATCATTTTTCTAAGGTTTTAATTTTCGAAAATACATTAAAAATATAAATAATTTTCAGAAAAATACAAAAAAATAGTTTTTAGTTTTAGAAAAATTAGTTTTAGTTTTACATTCAGTAAAA
>BQNB010188855.1:0-11918 GCA_026074375.1 Tanacetum coccineum | reverse complement strand
TTTCTAAAACGTTTATTTATGAGTCGTTTTCTATGATTATGTCTGTTGATCCATGAAGTAATACCCCAGATTAGCTACCGCTGCTATATGTAAAAAATAAGGGTGTTACAGATTGGTATCAGAGCTCATGGTTATAGAGAACAAGGGCAAAACCTAAACTATAACGACTTTTTCCATCCAAGAAAGTCCTCTGTGCCACTATAGTTTCCAGAATAGTATGTGTAAGAAATTTCCATGGCAGATAATACACTACTATTATATTATATATAAATAACTTATGTTATTTCCACTGGGTTTCTATATAGTCATGTCTCCCCCCCCCAACCTATTATTATCCTATCTGATTACGATGTTGAGGATACTTTTTCCTCTACACACTCTCCTGACTATTTCCCAGCCTTACCGGGAAACACCTCTCCTAACTTTTTAGATGATTTAACTAAGGATCTTTTAGCCTCACTAGCCCTCTCATTTTTTTATGATGACCATATATGAAGGTCATGCAAGCATATGATGCTACTGATAATGAATTACCATAAGCTCCTATTGCTCCACCGACTATTATGCCTCCATCTCTAATGTTATCACTATCACCAATGTTTGATTTCCTGACATTTCTTTCCTCCCGAGAAGATTTCACCACCTAAAAGACGCTGAGACACCTGTTGAATCACCCATTCCAATATCTCCATCTTCATCAGTAGGATCTTCATCACCGTTTAGGTCAACTACACCACCACCAGACTATCCCTTTGATAAGCCTATCTTAGATAACTCATTATGGATCATACCGCAACCACTGGGATGTGAACCAGTCCTCGAGAAACCTAATGAGTCAGATGCTTGTTAGAGTGTTCATCTCTGGAAGTCTTAGATTCTAAAATTTTCTATTATATCCTGCAATGTAATACCAAAGAATGATCACAAGTCTTTGTATTATAATTTTCATACCTTAACTTGTGATATGACTATATCATTTTATGGATTCTTATTCTGTGTTGTCTTGTATATGTTGATAGATGCCTCCCAAGGTGAAATTTGCTACTGGTACTCTCACCGAGGATGCCTTGTCCTGGTGGAATTCCTATGCCAAACCTATTGGAATAGAGCAAGCCGACAAGATAGCCTGGACTAAATTGAAAAGGCTCTTGACCAATAAGTATTGCCCTCGAACTGAAGTCAAGAAAATGGAAGACGAATTTTACAACTTGGTTATGAAAGAAAATGATCTCAAGACTTATGCTAGAAGATTCCAGGAATTAGCAATCTTATGTCCAAATATGATACCAAACACTGAGAAACTTATGGAAGCTTTCATCGGGGGATTACCCAGAAGTATTAAAGGAAATGTTACTGCTTCAAAGCCTCAAACTTTGGAGGAAGCCATTACCATAACCCAAAGGTTAATGGATCAGGTAACAAAGCACGATGTTGAGCAAGGAACCAATGATCACAAACGAAAGTTTGATGATAGAAGAAACAACAACAACACCAACTACCCTAATAATCGTGACAACAACAACTACCCCAATAATCGTGACAACAATAACTACCCCAATGATCGCAACAACAACAACTACCAAAATAACCGTAACAACAACAATAACAACCGTAACAATGATTACCACCAGCAGCAAAATAGAAGGCAGGAAACCTTCAGGACTTATGGAAACCAAGGATATAATGGACCTCATTCCCTATGTAGGAAGTGTACACTGCATCACATAGGACCTTGCACTGTCAGGTGTAAGAATTGTAACAAAATAGGCCATCAGACCAGAAACTGTAGATACTAAGAACTTCTGTTTCCAAATATCACTCTATCACTCAACTAAATCTCGGGACGAGATTTCCGTAAGGTTGGGGGAATGTAACAATCCACAATTTTCATCACTGTAATTTCCACTTATATTATATCAAATACTACTTTTTCACGGGAAATTTTTTTGCTTTATTCCATTATGTAACATAGTTTACATTTCTAAAGTAAACGAGCTCACGCAACAACCAATGCCAACTATAACTATGTTTATATCATATAAACATCCTAATATGTCAAGTCTATGTTCCAATATCATTTTTACTAAATACGTTATCTATTTAACTCACTTTCCATGACATTTTATCAAAACGACTCTAAATGTTAAACGTTTATAACAAAACCCTAATTATATGTAATGTTTACATATAAAATGAGTATGTAAGCTTTCAAGGCATATGTACAAGTATTATAGAAAAATATTTGAATTACAATTACCCTCCTAAATCATGGTACAACATGTTTAAGCTCAATGTACAAATCCAATAATGCATGAATTCAATATAGGCATTTTCCCACCATTTTCTTTTGAATTTCCTACCACTAGCATAGTACAAGTTACAAGTGCATTATGCACAACCATTAAATACTTCTAATCTTAAACCTAAACCTAATTCGCCCTAAACTCCTAAAACCCTAGATCAACTTAAAATAAAATCCTAAGCCCGAACCCTTAAACTAGTTCTAAACTAGTTCGAACCAAGCACCATCATCATCACCTTGTAAGCTCCTCGTCGCCACCCTTGCAGCCTAAGGAAGCCGCCACCTCACACCCTTACTCTCCAAGTCATTCGCCTCGTCACCACCATGTTTAGCCGCACCCTTCCTTATCTCCATACACCTCATCACCTATACCTTGCTCCCTACTCCACTCCTAAACCCTTGCACCCCACTCCTAAACACTTGGTCCCCAAGTTATTCGGTCCTATATAAGCCGAACCCTCCATACTTCAAAATCAATCACAAACGCAAACACACAATCAAATCTCTCTTAAAGATGATCTAGCTAAGCTTAAGAAGAACTAAGGAAGATATATAAGCTGTTCTAAGAGCCATAGAAGAGAAGGATAGGATCCTTGATTCGTCTCCAAGGTCACACGACCTATTCCAAGGTGTTCGACCCATATCAAGCCACTTTCCACCATTCAAGTTCTAGTAAGCTTCATACCTTGTTCAATAAGCTCCTAATATGTCTTAAAAACTTTTATATATCTTTTATAATCTCATGAAATAAGCTTTTGATTCATAAGTCCATACGCATGGTTTTTCTTAAAACCATATGCACCCTATATTCCCATAAATCTATTTTCGTGATATAATAAGCCATGAGTCATAAGCTAATATATTAAGCTATTTTAACAAGCTTCACTATCATTTTTATAACCTTTAAACCATATCCTAAAACCCTAAACCCATCGGGTTAAAATTCCTAAACCAAACGTACCCAATTATGATATTTAAGCTCATAAGCTCATTTGATAAGCTATAAGCTCGTAAAAGTAACTTATTTTAACTTTATCTAATAAGCCATAAGCTGCAAAACTCTTTTGGATTTCAAAAATCTCAAGATTATGGTTTTTGGACTTGTTTTGTAAATTAAATCCATGCAAGGGGTATATATTGTAAATATTTTGAATTTATAAACTACAGGGACTGAAAATGTAATATTCCTAAAGTTATAACTACAAGGGGTTGTTTTGCCAAGTTTTAAAGTCAAATGTTTAATTTAGATAAACTTTATATATATAAAGGATTAATATTGTAAATTAAATATAAATCAAGGGTATATATTGCCATTTTTGCATTTAAAAAAAAATAAAATGTAATATTTTTAATTAAATTATAAAAATGTATATAAATATTATAAAACTCGATTTTATTAAAACCCGATACATTTATCATTATTAATCATCGATCGACGCAGTATAAAACAATGTACGTCTATATAATTTAACGTAATTTATCATCAGAAATAGCTTTTGAAGAAACTTAAAATATTATCGTATTTCGTTTACTAGGAAATTTCATGTGGGGTTCCATTTGGATATTTTTTTACGAGTTGGTGGTTACGATGTTAAAAGTGCCGGCTCCTCACGCGTTACTGACATTGGGCCTCTGAATTATGATAGCCCGAACAGTGATACAATATTTCCATAAATTAATAAATCAAAGTAAGATGTATGTTAAACTTTATAAAGTTCCGAAAACATAAACAATCATACTAAGACTTGACATATTACCCTCAGGTTATGTGACGAGGCCGTTACTTTCATTTCATATACTTTTGCCATCAATCAGATTTCCCTGTTAAGGTGAGTTCATAGCCTCGCATTTTAAATCTTTTGAATAATTTATAAACCCGCGAGGGGGATACATGCTTAAACCATGAATGCAAGTGTTTCTCCAACTGTATGATATCCAGATATATTATTGCCTAAGTACCTTCCAGTGCCACTATTTCCATATCATGAAACATTAATTACTTGCGAGTAAACGCATATATTGTGGATAGATCTATTGGGGGTGATTTCTATGTTAACGTATTGATATCATGAGCTTAGGGCAATAATACTGTTTTTCATGATAATTGTATGTGTTGCAATTATTACCACTTATGATAACTTGTATTCGATTATTACTATGATAATTGTAAATGCAATTGCAATTATTACTATTTATAGGTGTATAACAACGTAACCCACTGACTTCTAAAACATCTCTTTATGATTAGTTTTCTATGATTATGTTTGTTGATCCATGAAGTAATACCCCAGATTAGCTTCCGCTGCTATATGTCAAAAATAGGGGTGTTACACAACCCCTACTAATATCAAAGGTATTAGAAGCTTTCTCGGATATGCCGGTTTTTATCGACGTTTCATTAAAGACTTCTCAAAAATTGCTCGACCTCTAACTAAGCTAGTCGAAAAAGATACTCTATTTGAATTCGATGATGAATGTCAAAAAGCATTTGAATTATTGAAAGAGAAACTCACATGTGCTCCTGTGATCGTAAGCCCAAATTGGAATCTTCCATTTAAACTTATGTGTGATGCTAGTGATTTCGCAGTTAGAGCCGTCTTAGATCAAAAAGATGGTAAAAACTTTCACCCAATATATTTCGCAAGCAAAACCCTTAACCTAGCTCAACAAAAATACACCGTAACCAAAAAAGAACTTATGGCTGTAGTTTTTTTCATTTTACAAATTCAGATCCTATCTTATTCTCTCGAAAACTATTGTTCACACTGATCATTCAGATCTAAGGCACTTATTCAAGAAGCAAGATGCTAAACCACGCCTTATTCGATGGATCTTATTTCTGCAAGAATTCAACATAGAAATCAAAGACAGAAAAGGAACAGAAAATGTTGCAGCCGACCATTTATCTCGAATCGAAAATGATGAAACAAGCGATGAAAGTGAAGCCGATGATAACATTCCTAGAGAAACTCTTATGGAAATCAATACCAAAGATAAACCATGGTTTGCAGACTTCGCAAACTACCTAGTCGGTAATATTATACCAAAAGGAATGACGTACCAACAAAAGAATAAATTTTTCTCTGACCTCAAACACTACTTTTGGGAGGAGCCTTACCTTTTCAAAGTATGTTCTGATGGTATGATCAGACGTTGTATATCTGGACCAGAAACCCAAACCATTTTGGATCAATGTCACCATAGACCAACCGGTGGACATTATGGACCCAACATAACTGCTAAAAAGGTCCTTGATTTAGGATTTTACTGGCCAACAATCATCAAAGAAGCTCATACTCTAGTTCGCCTTTGCGAAGCATGCCAAAAGACCAGAAATATATCAAAACGTGATGATATGCCTTTGAACAACATCCAAGTATGTGAAATTTTCAACATATGGGGTATCGACTTTATGGGACCATTCCCGAAATCATATAAGTTTGAATACATTTTAGTCGTTGTTGATTACGTATCCAAATGGGCCGAAGCTCAAGCTTTACCAACCAATGATGCCCGAGTAGTAGCCACCTTCCAAAAGAAACTATTTTTCCATTTCGGAATGCCCAAAGCTCTAATCAGCGACCGAGGTACTCACTTCTGCAACAAAATAATGGAAAAAATCATGAAAAGATATGGAGTTAACCACCGCTTCTCTACATCTTATCACCCTCAAACTAGTGGTCAAGTTAAAAACACGAACATAGCTCTCAAAAGAATTCTTGAAAAAACTGTTAAAGACAACCCTGCTATTTGGTCAAGAAAACTTGATGACACTCTGTGGGCTTTTCACACTGCCTACAAAACACCTACCGGTACTACACCATACAAACTAATATATGGAAAGAACTGCCATTTACCATTTGAAATTGAACATCGTACATACTGGGCATTGAAGAACTGCGACCCAGATCTCATCGCTGCTGGTGAGAAAAGAATGTTTCAGTTGCACGAGTTAGACGAACTTAGACACCAAGCATATGAAAACTCTCGTCTATACAAGGAAAGAACCAAAGTCTGGCATGACAGAAAGTTAAGAATAAGAAAAGAATTCAAACAAGGAAACAAGGTTCTACTATTTCACTCAAAATTCAAATTTAAACAACCGAAACTCAGATCTTGGTGGTTACAAGCATATTTAGTGAAACATCAATACCCATCCGGATATGTTGAACTTTATAGAAAGGATGGAAATACGTTCATAGTCAATGGCCATCGACTCAAACTATATCATGAAGAAGATAATGACTCAAGGGAGGCAGTTACACCTTTCTTCCCAAAAGAATGACTCTTGAAGTACGAGTCTAGCTAACGACTCTCTTAAAAATTAAGCGCTTCTTGGGAGGCAACCCGTGCTTCACTTAAGTGTGGAGGAGTCCCTCCTACATTCTTCTACTAATATCTTTTATTATCTTAAAAAAAACAAAAAATATTTCTTTTTCTGTGCTTTTGTATGTTTACTTTTATGCAGGTACTTTACCTTTAAGATATGGAAAATTACGACGTGTGCTCAAAAAGATAGTTCTACCGTAGTTATGCACTTCTATGCCCCGAAAAGTACCATTTTCTTTTAATTTTCCCTATTTTATCTATTATCAGTTATCACATTGAGGGATATGTTCAACTTAAGTGTGGAGGGGAGCCAAATAGGAAAAATTAATCATATCTCTCTATGTTTGCCCTGCCAAAATTTTCCAACTGATATTTTTGCCTAAAAATCTTAATATATATATGCTTTCAAAATATAAAAAATACTCTTAGTAAGGCAAATCCAACCGGATTGACATTTTAACTAGCACAAAATCAACCCACCTAAATTGTGAGAATTTTATTAGCCTCTAGAATATTTGGGTACCCACCTTTGGTACCCAAGATAATTGATGCCTTTAGGTTGTTTGAGTTAAGGAATGAGCAATCATATGTATATATTCCATCGTTATGGATGTGTATATGTGGTTTTTTCACCTTTTATAGAACATTGGTATTGGTTTATCATTATATTTGAGCGAGCCGGTAATTTAGAAGCTCTAGAACTTATGCTTAATTATCATTTACTAGACCGCAGTGAGGTTAATTTATAGACAAAATCGTATGATAAGAGGTGAAATAAATCCCTATGTTATCATGTATCTGCAGCACTCGCTTTTAGTGTTGAGATCCCCAAAGTATCTTGATATGTGCTTAATTACACATATCTTTTACCTCTAAAAACGAGCTTAAATGACCAAAAACAGACAAAAACTGCCAAATATTTGTATGTTTTGCATTTGTGTTGTGCAGGAACGGATATCTCACAAAAGGACGAAAAACCAATCAAAAAGAGACAAAACAGGACACGGGATGGAAAAGTGTGTGGAGACGAAGCCAAATCAAAGTAAAGTCTACTCCGAGAAGAAAAAGCAAAGAAAAATATAACTTGAGGGGTCAAAAATGCCAAACCCCTAAGTTATATTATCATATAACCTCAGGGGCTGATTATGCCAATTGGGAAACTTCATTTATGAAAGAAAGAAAATGGGAAAAAGAGAATGCCAAGAGGAAAGATGTGGAGGGGCCTTTCTTGTACACAAACCAAACATTCCCTTAATTCATCTTCAACCTCTCTCTGTCACAGCCCAACTTGTATACCTTTTCTTTCCCACTCTTCCCGCCAATACCAAAACCAGCCAGCACCCGGTTTTTGCTCCCATACTTCTCTGCAAAATCACTCAACACCCTACTACTACCCATCCCAGCTTTATAAAGTCCATGTTGGCAATCCCTCTCCATTCCCAAAGCACTTCGATGGCTGAGATTGTTTCCAAAGAAGCTCAAAAGAATTCAAAGGCTGGGATTTGCTTTAGTCTCTCCTCACACAACTAGCACACTTGGTTTTATCTCTCCAAAGAAGCACAAGATGGAAGTCCAATACTTCGGCTATATATATAGAGCTTCTTGTAAATCATCAAAATCTATCTAGTTAGTTTTTAGTTTAGAATTTAATTTAAGCTTATATTCAGTCATTTACAGCTTTTGCTTTCAGCTTTGTAACATTTCCAAGTTTTAATGCAAATTTGAGTTCTTAAAGTCACTTTGTAATCCCCAGTGTTATGTTTCTGAATTGAGTTGTTTTATGTTCAAAAGCTCTCAATACAGCTTGTTTACAAACTGTTTTATTTTGTTCGCTTCTTTCTTAAGGCAAGCAATAAGCTAGGTGTGAAAGGATTTGATAACGCCCAAATTATACATATTTTTATGGCGTTATTTATGTATATTTGATCATTTCTCGTGAACTTTTGGTACTTAATTAGCTTGAATTGCTTATAGGTTCACTTGAAGACACTACAGACCCAAGCTCTAGAATTTATACACTATGGGAGGCGAATACAAGAAAAGTAAATATTTCTAGCTAAAATTCAAGATGTGCGCCACACTTTCCTTTGAAGCCAAAACAGCCGCACTTATAATATTGTGCACCGCACTTTCTCTCAAAGTCTGAAGAATTAAAGTCTATTAAATGCACCTGCATTAACTCCTCAAAACCGCCACACTTATTTGTAAGTGCGTCTCACTTCCAGTAAAACCATTAAATGCTATCGCATTAACACCCAAAGTCCCTCGCACTTTTTCCTTTTAACCCCCCCCCCCCCCCCCCCCCTCCCCCCCCCCCCCTCAAAAATATATTTTTTTTTTTTTTTTTTATAATTACCCCCCTTTTTGTTTTTAAGTGTCGCTGTCTTTTCATCCAAACTTTCCTATAAATTGAGGACGAATTTTCATCCTCAAAGCATTCCAATCTCAATCCATTCTCATTCTACAAACCATCTCCCACACACACATATTTCATCCTTTCACCAAAACACCAAGAAATACCTCTACCTTTGAAGAAAAAAGATCTAAGGATCAAGAACGAAGACGGTTACCTACTTAGTTGTTGAAATAATGAAAGTTTATGTAAAGTCTACTTTTGTTATGAAATTCCTTTGCATGAGAAGGCTAAAATCTCTCTTGACTAACTCGGTGATGTTATGATAATGAATAAGCCTTTGGTATGATCTTGATCTCTTTAATCTCAAGCTTGTATTGCAAACCTGTTATATCTTATCTTGTCCATCTTTGCTTATCAACTTAAATTATATAGACATATTGGTATAGGTCGAAAGACCCGGTACGTTCTATATAGTTTTAAAGATTTGTCTATGATCTTTATCGTTTATGCCGAGAAATCTACTTTCGTAAATTGATAAACAAAATAAGTTTTTGATATAATAGTAACTGGATTATTTGAGTGACACATTTGGTCTAGTTAACTAAATATAAGTCTTGAGTTACCCAAGTTAGTTTGTGAAAATGTTTTCTGATGAGAAATCACTTTTATAAATTAATGTACCATTTTCGAGGTCAAATCATTTCCAACACTTAAAAATTATTTTCAACTATCCGAGTAGTCATCTTTATTATCATTGGTAAAACTAAAGTTATTTTCAAAATTGTTAAAGTCTACTTTCTTTTTGATTATTTGAACACTACTCAAATCCCTGTGGACGACCTGGTCTTACCTAAAAAGATTATACTACATACGTGGGTTATACTTTTACCCGTATGTTTCCATATAATTATCCGGTATTTTCAGTCTTATAAATTCAAAGCTTTTGAAACACATCACTTCTCTTTCTAAGGATGCTTCCAAAAGTCGATCAAATTCTTTTTGAAATTTTTTATGTTTTTGTGATTGTTCATCAACTTGTCTATCCATTGACTCAAAAATCTCTAACATCTCATGTACTTCTACTGTAATCTCCAGTTTAATTTCCTTTGTGCATTTCTTCAATGTTTTTGAAAGCAAAACTACCTCCCTGCTAAAGATGCGTCTTATATCAGCTTTATTGTCATATATAAAACTTTTGTCTCTGTCTATGTAAAGATGAATATCGATAAGTTTTGCCAACTTATTTATTTCTTTTTCTAGATTAACAAATAGTTTTAGTAATTGAATCACGTTTGGCAGCTTTTTTGAAGGTATATTCGACTTTTGTGGACTCGATTCAGGAGATGCATTAGAAGTAGCAAGAGGTGAAAGATACGTTTGTTCAGTAGAAATTTTATTTTGAGGAACAAATGATTCATAAGGCTTATTCAATTTTGGACAATCAAGTGGGATCATTTTATCTTTCATTTTCAATCGACTTTTTTCTGCGTCCTCAAAAGTTTCCTTATAATCAGATAAATTAACCTTTAATTTAGGATGTTTGAGGTTTTTTCCATTATACATATTAGGTTGTGCTTTGATGGATTTCTTGAGACGTTCTGGATTCTTATAACCTAATTATGACATTAAATAATGTCACTTTATTATATCATTTATCCCATCTGTTTTGCCTACTTTTATATAATTATTGCATGATTTGGTACTTAATTGCTTTAAAGTTGATAAATGCAGTAATTCAGGAGTGTTTTGTGAAGAATAGCTAAAAGGCGCATAATTTGGAGATAAAACGAAGACATTTGAAGATTTGCTGATTTCTGACACATACGCCGTATCCAACTAAAGAGATACGACGTATCAACGCCATGACTTCACAAGAAAACGCGTTTGACCAATTCCCAATACGGCGTATCCATGCTGTCTACATACGCCGTATCCATGAAGATAACTATTCGAAGATACAGTAAATAAAGTAAATTGGGAATGATATCAAAGATCTATTATGAACAAAGCGTGCACTCTAAGAAATCCAACCCTATACGCCGTATCATTCAAGAAGCATGCGTCGTATCTAAAGACTTTGAAGAACTCAAGACCATTGCCTGACTTTTAAGAATACGCCGTATATACGCGTATCTGATACTTTGGTCAAAAATCAAGAAAAAACACATTTTCATCGGATATGGCATATCCAAAAAGTGGATATGACGTATCCAAACCTGCTCAAGAAAATTTTGGAATATTTTATTCGTGGAGCCTATGTCAACTAATCTTGATACGCCGTATTGAGTTCCAATACGTTGTATCGACCAATTTTCAGAGTCTATAAATACCAAACCCTAAATACGATTTAGGGTATGCTTTTAGCCAATAAGTTCGATTTCCAGAAGATCTAAGAAGCCAAAAAGGTCCTGCAAAGTGCTCCAATCAATAGGAAAACTCTTGTAATTATTTACACTCTATATACGCATTCAGTTAGCATAATCTTTCTTTACTTTGATCGTTCATATATGAATTTGTGTATTGTTGCAATGACTATCGGCTAATACCTTTATGTATTAGCCATGTTTATGATAATATAATGTTTGGTTTGTTTATCTCGAATGCTTAATTTATCGTTGCTTGTTGATTATGTTTATCAATTCATACTCGTTTACGTGCTTAATTATGCGACCTATCATTCAACTGGGTCTAGTCCTACATATTTAATGCGCTGCAACTTTGATGTTGTGTGGGCGTAGGCTAAGAGTCCGGGATAGCTCTCCATACTTGCAAGTAAGTTAGTAAAGTCCCGATGGGCTAGGGTTTAATAAGATCATTATTAATCTTCTAAGATAGATTATAATCAACAAATAAAATACTTTATGCGGATGCGTTTAATTGTGACAGGATTCAACGTGTCTGGGTCTTAGGAAGAAGTACCGCCTAAGTCTA
>BQNB010188854.1:0-11918 GCA_026074375.1 Tanacetum coccineum | reverse complement strand
TTTGTGAAGCATTTTGAAGACATGAGATTAAGTAGACCATCTAAAGAGTACTTTCAGGAAAATATGGTTAGTATGTGTTGATGGTGAGGGAACTTTGACAAGATCACCTGAATAGTGAGTCATGGTTAGATGGCTCAGGTGATGGAGTCTACCTCTGTTTTAATGTTGTATGGATATATAAATCCATTCTTGATTTAAGAAGGAGTAGTCATACATATGCTAACAGAGAAGAAGTATCCTTTAAAGAAGGAAATACTGGTGCAAATGCTAAATTTAAGATTAGAGTCTGAAGAAGAAAGTACAATGGCATTGGAATTGATAAGATTTATCAAGAAGGTACTTGCTGACTTAGAATCTAAAGAACAAGACTGATGGAAGTGAGAAGGGATTGAGTGTTGGCTAACCACCACACAACAAATGGTTATCAATTCACCATGCTTAACAGGCAAAAGAATTGGCTAGTCCACAAGCAAACGGCTTGGGGTAAAGACTTCTCAAATCCGTTGATGGTTTACAATTTACCAAAAATTGTAAGGTAATCAACTCACCTTGCTTCTTGGTGAAGAGTTGGCTAGTCCGAGATCAAACAGTTCTTGGTAAAGACTAATCAAATCTGTTGATAGCTGATAGTTTGCTAAAAACTATATGGTTTATCAATGCACCATGTTATTACAATGAAGCATTGGCTAGTCCAAACTCAAACGGTATTTGGTAAAGACTAATCAAATCCGTTGATGGTTGACAGTTTACCAAAAACTGTATGGTAATTAACTCACCATATTCTTAGATGAAGAGTTATCTATCCCAGAGCAAACGGCTACTGGTAAAGGAACATCAAATCCGTTAATGGCTGGTAGTTTGCCAAAAACTATAAATCCAACTTAGTTGGTTTGCAGGATAAAGATGTTGCTTTGTAGCTGAAAAGATGTTGCTGAAATTGCTGAAAAGTCAAAGTTGCTGCTAAAGAGGGATAGAGAGTACAAGATTAAGAAAAGATAAAGAATGTTTGGATACATCCTCTGTGAAGCTTAAAGGATTGAAGAAACATGAAGTTAAAATAGTTTAACATTCATGTTTAAGGGAGGATTGTTAGGATTAATGATTTCTTAACTTAGTACCGACAGTACAATACTTAGTACCGACAGTTATATTTAGTACCGACAGTACAAAGTAATTAGTACTGTTAGTTAGTTAGTACCGTTAGTAGTAAAATAGTTAGTACCGATGAGAAGATATTTAAAAGATATTTGTGAGATATTTGTCAGAAAGTCATGTAAGACTTTTAGGGTTATCCTTGGTCTATAAAAGGATAACTATTGACATAGTTAGAATATATATGAAATAGACGATTACAAATCACAGATCATATCATAGTTAGCAATCTGTAACTCTCAAGAACATTTTAACAAAGTTGTTATTCAGTTAATCATTATTCTTCTTAGTACTTGTGTTAAGATTCCGCATTAACATATTGTATTCAAGTCATTGTTTTTACATAGTCAGTTGTATTTATACATCTTGGCTATCATTCTTTATAGGCTGCAAAGATCCATTCAGTTTAAGGAATCACACTCTTCCTCATCTCTTTGACGCCGACCAAACCCTACGAAAACACCAATGGCGTTTTTCTTTACCTTTGATTTGATCATACATGTTGGTGTGGTGATGTGTAATTAATCCTAGAAGCAGAAGGAGATTGTTTGAGTGTTAGTGTAGACTAACTGTGGAAGAGATCATAACTTATGATGATTAAGATCCACTATTGTTTGTGTTTGCAGATTTGCATAAAGTATGTAATTCTACTCATATCTACGTAATTAATTAAATTGGTGGGTATAAGGGTCCAAAAGGAAAACATTTTTCGTATAAATAGTAGTTTGATCAAGTCTTTCGTTGTTTGCATTAATTTGATTAATCATATATTTAATGGTTAAATAAAATATAGAATTACTCATTGTTACATGTTGTTTTTTTTGGTTAAAATGTTATTTCGGTAAAATATATTAAAACCAAAAATGTTAAGTACAAATGAAATGTGGCTGGAGTATCACATTAACCTCAAGCTAAACAGCTTGATAAACACTTAAAACTAGTGCTTATGACATGCCATAAACACTTACAACTCTAGAGACAAATAATTGCAACTAGAACAAATGACTCAACTAGACAAGCTAACCAGCAGCAGCCGTGAAAGAAGAACTTCCACCGGATTTTGTATTAAGAAATAAGTTAGTCGATTCATCATGCACAATTTCAACATCTTCGTCTTCATCTTCTTCATCATCATTCAAAGCCGAAAAAGAATTAGACGTGGATATATTATCTTTCTTAGAAGATGTACCAGTGGTCTTCAACATAGATGACGATTTAGATGCATCACCCACATTAGTTGTTCCTTTCTTAGGTGCGCTTGTAGTCACCTTTGGCTCATATTAAACAGTTTGTTTAACCGAAGGACCATCAAACTGACCACCATTAGTAGACTTGGATTTACCTTTCCTCTTCTTTTTTTACTCACCACCTTAATAGGGCAATGATCATGAACATGACCAACTATCTTACATATATCACACCTGGGCGGCTTCCATTTATACTTAACACGAATGGTTTCTTTGGTGAACCCATCCCCAGTAAGTGAAGGAATACCAATAGTAACAACATCCACACTTTGTTACACGTTGTTTTCCTCAACATCTCCCTCAAATCTACCATTGGGTTGCCGCCACCATGCTCAGTTAGGATGCAAAATACCATCCAACAAAGACCATCTATCCGCTATCGGATAATTTTTGCATGTCTCAAGGGCGAACAAACAAAGAAAATGATATCATAAAGGTCCACACTCACTAATCTAAGGGTGTATGCTTTCCAATATTAACTTTTCTTAGCATTAGTTTATTAAACGCATGATCAAGACAATCAAAATTCAAGCAACAATCAACAATGTTCATCCTTGTATATTTTTTAGTCCCTGAAGGACAACGTAAATCAAAGCCACCACTTGATCTGCGAATCTCAATGATAACTTTTTTTCAAAGAGCACTCGTCTCACTGAGAAAACAACATTTCTTTTTGCCCATCATATATTTAGAAGTTAAGGTCTTTTGTTAACGAATCCAAACCATCTCCTTCTCATCATCTTTCTTACTTCAAAAGAAATATCCTTTTATTGATTAATAATGAGATATGATCACTTCAGGAGCTTTAAGCATTGAAAGAAAGTATAGTGGGAAACCATAGTAAGTCTACGTTTGATAGAGGAGAGATTTGCTTTTCACGACGAAAAATTCTTTATGAAAATGTTAGCAAGGTGAGATCAACCTTCGATCCTATTCATATCTTTACTAACACGAAGGCCTGGGTAGGTAATTGGTAAAAACACATAAAAGCAATTTACAGCTCTCGGGATATTCACATCTTCTTCCCCAGAGACCCTTATACCAAAAAGACTACTCTTTAATAGACTAATTATAGACCCGATATGTGATGGAAACAATTAAAAATGTGAAACAAGTGTATCATGTTTGATTTGGACCCCTCTTCACAAAACAATGCGTCATTTGCGTATTGTAAAAGATATTAATCTTGATCATATTTTATGGCCTAAATCCTATAACTAAAATAAACTCACTTATATGACCGGGTAAGCTTATATTGTTCAGCCTACGAGTTTATATGAGTGTTTTGATAAACTCAAAATGCGTGGTTTATTTGAGAGGTGAGTTTATGGGAGGTGTTATATCAAAAAACAGTTATACCATCATATATCAATTTTGATTTTATTCATGTATCTTTTCTAGTCATTTTATCTCATCTATACTACATTATAAAGTATTTGAGACTATTCCTTAATTAGAAAATCTGAATTTTCAGATTTTGCTTGTTATGAAAATATCTCTTTTGTAACAACCTATTAAGATAAGGATGTGAAATCTTGATCATCCATCTTATTTTAAGAAACCATATCTTAAAGTGACATGTGTCATTTCTTAATTAAAAAACCATCTTTATTTTTAAATTAAAATATCTTTTTATTTTTTTATTTTTTTATGATTTAATTTCACAATATTTTCTAAAATTTTGTGTTTTTTAATTCAACATCCATTTTGATATACTTTTATTAATTTTTTGATTTTTTTATTTTTAGTGCCTCTGAAACCGTTGCTTTACACGGGTACCATGCTAGTTATGTGTAATATGGTGACTCAAAAACTAACTTTAGTAGCTTATTAATTAAAAGACATACTCTTGTTATGATATTTTAGCTTAAATCCAAAATGTAAGTTTAGGCGAACACCATTTAGGGGGTGCTTAGTTAGAGGTTTTATAGGGTAAGGAAAGGCAATGGTAATGAAATATAGTGTTTGGTTTCCTATAATACAATCCTCCACTACCCTAAAGTAAGGGTGAGCAAAACGGACCGCGGACCGGACCGAGAAACCGGCCCGAACCAGACCAACCGGACCGGATCGAACCTATTTCGGTCCGGTCCTCGGTCCATTCTTTAACTTATTTTTGGTCCTCGGTCTGGTCCGGTCCGGTTCGGTCTTACAAAAAACCCGACAATTATGCCTTGCTGGACCGGACCGGACCATTTCGGTCTGGTGTTTTTGGACAAAGTCAGTCTCAGTCCGGTCCGATTTTGGTCGTTCCGATCTGGTTTTCGAACCGTGAGCACCCCTACCTTAAAGTGGATAATCCTCTATTCCTTGATAAATTAGGGGTTATGAGATAGGGTAATGATAATTTACCTATATTTACTCCTTTTTTCACCCATGATCCCACATTCCCACGTACATGATCCAAATTCTAAATGTCGTTCTTTTATTTTTCATATTATATATTTGATTTAAGTTCATTTGGATACCAAACATTACTAGGATACCGGGGGACTCATCCTCACCTTCCATCTACATATCATCTAACAATGTAGATTATATCCGTGATTTTACACTGCATAGATATTTTGGTCATTTCACGTCGAGTATATAATCCTTTTCTTTTTTACTTTTGTCTCATTCAACACACAGACGAGTGTGTGTTGATTCGTTTCCTTCGTCTCTTCTACTTTCTCTCTCTATAACAGTTATTTTCCATCGATCGTTTCCTTCTATCGATCGCTTTATTTTTTTTCACTTGATCGATCTATCAGTTGTTTCTTTGATTCGTTCATATCAGGTTATTTTCGTTATTTTCGTTATCTGTTTTTTTAATCGAATACGCTTAATTATATGAATTATTTTTTATGTTAATAAGCTTATGATTTAGTTTCAGCTGATTTTAATTGTTCTGAATTATAAGCTAATTTGTTAGCTTATTTTTGTTAAATTTTCAGGTTTAATGGAATCTAATCAATCTAGTGATCAGAGTAGTGTTTCGTTTGATGTTGTTGATGTAAATTTTGGTCCGTCTGATAATGTTCTTACTTCTCTTACTGAAGAGATTGTTCCTTACGAACAAGATAGTCATCAAACTCAAGCTATTAATAGTAAGTATTTTTATCTAATAAGTTACATTTCAGTTTTGTTAGAGTTAATAAGCTTTTTTATTAGCTTTTGTTTTATGTTTATGAATAAGTTGTATTTGTATGATATAACACTACTACAGAATTGGCAATAGAGCCCCCTTAATAGAGTTCGGTTTTAGAGAAAACAGGGCTTTGAACGAGGGTATAGAGCCATGTTTCCTTTCAGAGAACCGGGATCTATGTTTCCAAAGAATAGAGCCATGTTTTCTGCGAAAAAACCAGGCTCTATTACTAATATAGAGCTAGGTTCCCTGTTCATAACCGGGCTTTATGTTCCAGACATTAGAGCCATGTTTTCTTTTGCAAAACTGGGCTTTATTCCTCTTCCCACCCTAAATTTATCTATTCCTCTTCACATATCCCGCCTAAAATTTCATTAAAATTAAATTGTCCCTCCATTTATCTTATCTGCTATCTCAGATCTAGATCTCACATTTCACATCCTTCAGCTTATCTTCGCTCATCTCACTTTAGGATGGTATTATTTCCCCAGACTTGTTATCTTAGCCTCATCTAACATCATATATCGTCTAAATGGTCAAACCACAAACCATCCACCAGTTTCCAGTCGGATCATCCCACAAATATCAAGTTCATTTGTTCACAAATAAGGTATCGTATAGTATTATATCTTCAATTTGGTCATCAATTTGAAGTGTTTACGTGTTAGGTTCGTGATTTTATAAATTAGGATTTGTGTGTTACTCAAATAAGCTCATGAGCCCAAAAACGAGCTTAAACAAACACCCCCTATATATAAGCCTGAAACTATTAAATGGGCTTATTGGCTTATCTAGATTTATAAAAAACTGTTGTCACTTTGGATTTTTATATGTTTTGTTGTTGGTATTTAAATTAGTATACCCTTATTGGGAATTATCTAAATGTGTGTTGTTGATGCATAAGGGGTGTTTGTTTCGGGTTATTTAGCTGGCTTATAGCTTATTTGGTTTTGGATGTATGTTTCATAAACTCACTTTTTATGGCTTATTTTGAAACTTTCCGTCTTATATAAGTTTATTATGTCATAATAAACTTCTACAAGCCAAGCCGGAAAGTTTAAAAATAAGCCAAAAAAGTGAGTTTATGAAACATAAGCCCAAAACCAAATAAGCTATAAGCTGATTATATAACCCAAAACAAACACCCTAGTCATAAGCTATTTTTTCAGCTTATGAGCCTATTTTTTGCATTTTGTCATAATAAGCTCATTATAAGCTAAAGCCAGAAATTGTTAAATGAGCTTATTGGCTTATCATGATTTATGAAAGTCGTTATAAGCTGCTTATTACCTTGAGCCTTAAGTGAGAATTATCTAAATGTTTGCTGCTGGTAGTTAAAAGTGAGCGTATGAAACATAAGCCCAAAATCAAATAAGCAATGAGCCGGCTATATAAGTCGAAACAAACACCCAAATGTGTGTTGTTGATGCATAGGGGGTGTTTGTTTATGAGCTTATTTGACATGGCTTATATTTCGTAAGCTAATTTTTTTCGGCTTATGGGCCTATTTTTCCTATTTTGTCATATTAAGCTCAAACTATTAGACGTGCTTATTGGCTAATCAAGATTTATAAAAAGCCGATATAAGCTGCTTATTACCTTAAGCCTTTGGAGAAACAAGCTTCTTGGGCCAACCCGAGCCAAAATGACCCGTTTTGACGCGTTTACCTAACCGGCCTGTTTAGCCACCTCTAGTTCCCATCTCTTCAAGTAATGACGATGATTTCTTTTTGTATCAAGAGTTTCATCACAGGGAAGCCGACCTGACGTTGGTGCCATCGGCTGCTATTGCCAAGGATCTTCGTCAAGCCAGAGTTACTGCAGCTAACAAAATCTGTTTATGGAATAAGGGAGTTGATTCGGAAAGCTTCCATCCCAAATTCCGGTCACACGAAATGAGAGTTAGACTTACGTATGATCACTAAACTTTCAACATCATTACTAAAACCGTGTGACTTATGAAAATAACAGATATAAAAGTCATCTAACTGATACATGTTTTATTTGTTAACAGGAATGGCGAACCTGATCGGCCATTGATAGTACATGTTGGGCGACTTGGTGTTGAAAAGAGCTTAGATTTTCTTAAAAGGGTTTTTCATTATACTTACTAATAACTTATATCACGTCTTATATACTATTCTTAAAGTTGTGAATTTCGTACTGTTATGGATAAAATCCCGAAAGCAAGGATCACTTTTGTTAGTGATGGTCCACACTGGTTGGAAAAGTGTTCACGTGTTAGTTTCAGGCTTATGTTTTGGGGTGTTTGTTTAAGCTCGTTTTTGGTCATCAATTTGGTTTTGGGCTTATGTTATATAAATAAGCGAGATCATTTTACTGCTATTGAAGTAAACTACATCTTGATAATATGTAATAAATGTTAATTCGTTATTAGTTTTCAATATCAATGGAGTATTTGTTACAGGTACTATGGTAGTTTGTTTGGTTGAATATTATAATTGAGTATACTTTGGCCATTTTAGAATAATAGCCTCAATAACATGACTTTTTGGGTTTTTATATGTAGATGTTGTTGAAAACATTATTGCATTCAAGGTCCAACGAGTCATCTTCTGCAGATGTTGTTGAACGGGATGGAGCAAATCCGTATAGTTCACTATCTTATCTTCTAAGGCTCGAAGCGTCAACAAGTGGCTCTTTGAAAAAACATGGAGATGAGAGGGATAACTTACATGCTGCTATTTCCACGCCCATGGTCAAATCAAGAGTAAGTAATGTGTTCATGCATGGCTGTATTTGTGTGTAGGCATTTTGGGTCGGGGGTTGCAATTTTGACCTAGTAAATTGTCAATGGGTTGATTTGAGGAAAATAAAAAATTGCATAAAGTTTCTACAATTATAGTATTATTCATGAGACTGTGCTATTGATGATTTAATATGAAATTTGTGATCATGTTTGACTCAATTATCCATTGTTAAAATATGCAATATAATATTATATTGTCTTCGGGTTCTTGAGGAGGAGATTGCTTCACCTGCTGAGCTGGCAAAGGCATACATGGGTTCCAGGCCTTCTAAGGTAGCACTGAGACAAGATTTAATGCTGCATAATAACGCAAAGGGCTTTTTAAAATCACCAAATACATTAATTGCCCATTACTAAGGTAAGTTTATGGGCTAAAATCACTATTACAAAACCATAGAATGGATCGTTGCCTTTATCCATCCCACGTAGTTTGTAGACCTCCTAAGGTAAGTTTCACGTCTAGTTTGATGACTTAGCTGTTAATTCAAGGTAGTAGTATTCTTGCTGATGTATTTGGCTTTTAATGATATGCTGGTCTATTTTATGTTGCAATCAAACATCACATTTTATGTTCAAAATTGTTTAGTTGCAGTACTACATATTGCAGCCGCCTAGTTGCTTGTTTGCTTATAAAATTGCTTACTACATATTGTTTGATCAAACATAGAGCTTATGGATGTTTTCTTTATAGGTGCCTTGGAATGACAAAAATCTTTTCTCTACTAAGGAGTTGGACGACATCGTGAGCTCGTGCATTTCAGCGTGTGGCATCTGATCAGCCATCATCTTAGTATTTAGGAAAGGTTGGCATGTCGTCATGTTGTTTTGTATATCTCCTTTCCCTTAGCTCAACAAAAAACTTGCTGTGAAACTATTGTGATGTTGAATTAGTAGTTTTTAGTATGTTTGTTAGTCCATAGAAACCTTATTACATTGATGTGAAACTTATCTTTGATCTCCAATCCATTGATTTTGGTTCTGTTACTATTTTGTTTTTGTTTTTTTTGTTGTGGTATGGCTTTATACCTGGAAATACAGGGGTATTTAACAAAAAATGAAAAAAAAATAGTTCATAGAGCCATGTTTTGTAAGCAAAAACAGGGGTCTATGCTAATTAAAAATTGTTTTTTCAATCACATAGAGCCAGGTTTCCAGCCAAAAAAACCGGGCTTTATTATATATCTTAGAACCCGTTCCTCTAACCGGGCTCTATGGCAATTCTTCATAGAGTCCCTCCCCTTTTAAGCCCTCTTGAAAAACCGGGCTTTATCACTATTTTAAACTAGGCTCTATGTCAATTTTTGTAGTAGTGTAAGTTGAATTAAGTTGTGATTTTCAATAAGGAGTTGTATGTAGCTTTCTGTTAAAATGTTTGTTTTTTGTGTTTTTTTGTTTGATGTATCATATATGATATATCATAAATTATATGCCGTATAGTATATGATATATGATATATCATATATGATATCATATATGGTATTTGGTTGAGGGATCTGAGGTTTCTGTTATCAAGGTGAATACATTTGTTTATGAAGAAACTGCCAAGAAGAAGAAGAAATCCCAATCTGCGGAACGACTTTGTTTATATATATGATATCATATATGATATTTGTTTATATTATATATGTTATCATATATGATATTTGTTTATGAGGTATTTGGTTTCTGTTATTGATTGACAACCCTTTACTATATATAAATATAAGTAAATATATAAATATATAATAATGAGAATAAAAAAATCTCAATTATAGTAAACCAGGAGTATGATTCCTGGGTCGTTATCCCCAACGAGGAATGCAATTGAAAGTCAAGAGTCGTTTTGAGAATCGATGCTTGAATGGAACAAGATTATGATTGGTTATCTAAAACTACAGGAAAATTAAGGCAAAACATAAAAACAATTAAGGTAAGACAAATTTTAACTAAAAACGCAAAACGAGAATCCTAAACGGGACCTAAAAACCCTAAATTATCAAAATTAAGTCCTAAAATGATCTTTTTGGTTTTTATAAGTCTTAATTGACTAAAAAGCTAGAACAAAGAAAACTAGACTAAAAACGAAGGTGATTAGGGCTTGAAAACACTAAAAACGTGAACGGGATTCAATCCCGTTCTTTAAAAAACCAAATTTTGCAATTTTAACCCTACGAAAGCAAATCTAATTTTTCTAGGTTCTAAATGTTAAAAGAAAATTTTCTAAAAAAGAATTATATTTTTTTGACTTTTTTATAATTTTTTATGAATTAAAAACGATTTTAATGAAATTAAATGTTTAAAAATACTAAACTAATTATAAAAATTCTGAAAAAAAAAAATTAGCAAAAAGTATCCTTGAACAAAGAGAATCAAAAAAAATAATCTGGTGAAAAACAGCCTATAAGGCTGTGGAATAAGCTAAAAAAAACGGCTAATAAAGTCTAAAAGGCCAAAAATGTGTATAAACTATTAATATTGCAAACTTAAACGAAAGACCCAAGGGCGATTTGGTAGTGCTAGTGTTGTAAAAACGTTTGTGTGAATAGGGTTGAGGTCCAAGGTTTGAGCCTTGCTCACCTGGGACTTCCCCTAATCCCAAATGTTTTTGGTTTTGTCATTTTTTACAACTTTTTAGAAAACTAATAAATAAGCACTTTTTACAAAAACACCTTTTTATAAACCACGAATAAGCACTAGAATAAGCTAAAAAAGGCAGGATAAGCTAAACTATACTAAACTATAAAAATGCTAACTATTTAGCAAATTTAAGCACTAATAAGCAAACCAAAAAGAGAATTAAGCTAAAACAGATGATAAGCTATACCTAAAAAGCAATTTTGAATAAAAATAAGCAACCAAATTAAGCTAGAAAGACAGAATCATCAAAAAGCTATGAAACTTAAAGATTTTAAGCTACAAGGCAAATAAGCTTAAATAAGCTCTAAACTGAAAGAAATAAGCTAAATTGGGCTTAAACTAACCTAATAAGCTAAACTAAACCTAGAATAAGCAAAAGCAATAAGCTAATAAGCCTAAATAAGCAAATAGATTTTTAGCCAAAACTGATAAGCAAAAAGGCCAAAATGGACTTTTCTAGCTTAAAAATAAACTAGCAAAAGGATCTTTATGGCTTAGTGACTTATACCACTAAGAAGATTGGCCAAAAAGCTACAATAAGCAACAATGAAAAAGCATTTTGAAATTCAGATAAGTACTTAAAAAGCTTCATGAAAAGGGTATCTCACACAGATTCAACACTTAGACAAATTTTTGCAACTTTTATAATCTTAACAAATCACCACTTTTGAGCTTAAAAATAAGCAAACAAACAGATCCTTATGAATATATAACCTACAAACAAATTAAATTTAGACCTCAAAGAACAAGAATTAACAATCAAAAAGTATTTTGAAATTCACAATAAGCCATAAAAAGCATTTGAAAAAACAATTTCTCAATTTTTTAAAACACTTAGCAAATTTTGACAGCTTTTGGTAAAAATGCAAACAAACAATGCAGGCTATTAGATTTTTGTTTCTAACCTCTTTTAACACATGCATAAACTCAAAAACATCACAAAACAACAATAAGCAAAAGCTCAATCAAATAAGCCACTAAGAAGAGCTTAAAGTTCACAGAT
>BQNB010188849.1:0-11919 GCA_026074375.1 Tanacetum coccineum | reverse complement strand
TTGAAAATTCTCAAAAGTTTTGAGTTCAAGAAATAAAATCCTAGACTCAGAGAGAAAGAGTGGAGATACATACCTTTGCGTATTTTAGGCATTGGGTTCCATGAGACCGAGACCTAATCTAAGAAGGTTAAAAGATTCTCGTTTGAGGGGTTTAGTTAGAATATCGGCTATGTTGTCCTCGGAGGAGACCTTCTCAATTTAGATGTTCCCCTTTTAGACATTGTCACGAAGGAAGTGATGACGAATTAATATGTTTGGTACGAGAATGGAGAATGGGATTTTTACTTAGGTCGATGGCACCATTATTGTCACAAAGGACGGGTATATCATCTAGGACTATGTCATAGTCAACTAAGGCTTGTTTCATCCATACAGCTTGTTGGCAAGCTTTCCTGGCGGAAACATATTCGGCTTCAGTGGTGGAAATGGCTAGGGCGGTTTGCTTCTTGGAGAACCATGATGTGAGGCAACATCCCATGAATGTGCACACACCGCTTGTGCTTTTGCGATCGACATAGTCTCCTGCATGATCGGAGTCAGTGTAAACAATGGTTTCTACCCCCGTTCCTTTGGGATACCATAATCCTAAATGAGTTGTTTCCTTAATATATCTAAAGATCTTTTTTACTTCTTCTAGATGAGAGGTTTTAGGAGCTTCTTGAAAGCGGGCGCATAGACAAACACTAAACATGATGTCCAGCCGACTAGCCATTAGATAGAGAAGACTACCAATCATGCCATGATATTTTGTGTCGTCAACGGAGTCCCCATCTTCGTCCTTGGTGAGTTTGGTTTTGGGTGACATAGAAGTTTTGATTGGTTTGGATTCTTTTAGACAGAATTTCTTGAGCATTTCCTTGATGCATTTGGATTGGTTACAAAAGATGCCATCTTCTAGTTGTTTGATTTGTAACCCAAGGAAGAAGTTCAATTCACCCTCATGCTCATTTCAAACTCGTCGTGAATGATTTTTGAAAAATCATCACAAAGGTCTTGACAAGTTGATCTGAAGATGATGTCGTCCACGTAGATTTGGACAATAATGATATGTGAATCCTTTTTCTTGGTAAATAGAGTGTTATCTATCAAGCCCATGGTGTACATATGGTCAAGGAGAAAGGCTTTGAGTCTATCGTACCAAGCTTTGGGTGCTTGTTTAAGACTATAAAGAGCCTTTTTAAGTTTAAAGACATGGTTGGGGTTTTCAAAGTCGACAAAGCCGGGAGGTTGAGCAACATAGACTTCTTCATTTATAAAACCGTTTAGGAAAGCACTTTTGACGTCCATTTGAAAAAGTTTGAAGTCATGTGCACAAGCATAAGCAAGGAGGATTCTTATAGATTCTAATCTTGCTATGGGAGCATAGGTTTCATCGAAATCTATTCGTTTTTGTTGGTTGTATCCTTGTGCAACAAGTCTAGCTTTGTTTCTAGATACGACACCATTTTCATCTAATTTATTTTTAAAGACCCATTTAGTACCTATTATGGTTTGGTTATCGGGTGGAGGAACAAGACTCCAAACATTGTTTGTTTTAAATTGGTTTAATTCTTCTTGCATAGCCATAGTCCAACTTTTGTCTTGTATGGATTCTTTGACATTTTTGGGTTCAATGGATGACACGAAACAAAATAAGTTACTTTGAATTTAGACTTGAGATCTTAAGGTTCTTTCATTAAGCTTACTAATGACCGAATCTATGGGATGATCTCTGGTTTCCTTGATGTTAACAATTTCTTTGTTTAATGGTTCATTTTCCTTAATTTCTATGTCTTCTATTTGGTTTTCTATGATTTGACTTTCTATTATATCATCATCTACTAAATGTGATGACTTCGGAGGTGGGCTTTCGTCGAATCTTACATTTAAAGTTTCTTCGACCCTCATGGTTTCTTTATTTAGAATTACATAAGCTTTACTATTAGGTGAGTAACCAAGAAGTATGCCTTCGGTGGATTTGGCGTCAAATTTGGTGAGATATTCCTTGGTTTTAAGAATGAAACATTTGCTACCGAAAACCTTAAAATATTCTAAGGAGGGCTTTTTACCTTTGAAAGCCCATAAGGAGTTTTTCCTAGGAAAGGTCTAATTAAGATCATATTCAAGATATATGTGGAGGTGTCGACGGCATTACACCAAAACTTTTGAGGGATTGATTGTTCTTTAAGCATGGTTCTACTCATTTCTTGTAAAGTACGATTTTTACGTTCAACTACCCTATTTGATTGTGGAGTAAGAGGAGCCAAAAAGTTGTGAGGGATACCATTAGCATAAAAAAATGCTCTAAATTGTACACCATTATCAAATTCCTGACCATGATCTATGCGGATTGAGATAATAGGACAACCCTTTTGTATTTGAATCTTTTTACTCAAAATTTCAAAGTAGTCAAAAGCTTCATTTTTGTGTTTTAAAAATCTTGTCCAAGTGTATCTTGAGTAGTCATCAACAATAACCAAAGTGTAGAAGTTACCTTCGTAACTTTAGACGACCGATGGACCAAACAAGTCCATATGAAGAAGTTCTAGACACTTAGTTGTTGAAACCATGTTTTTAGCCTTATAGCTTGCGTGTACTTGTTTTCCAATGTTGCTAGCGTCACAAAAATGACTTTCATTTTTTAGTTTAAGTAAGTTCCTAACAAGCTCTTTAGATGATAACGATTGGATAAGTCGCATATTGGCGTGACCCAATCTTTGATGCCATAAGGTCGAAGTATCATCTATCGATGTTAGACAAAGACTATCTTTGGGAGAGTTTCCCATTTTCAGTATATAAAGACCATTTTTCCTAATCCCTCTTCCTATGGTGATGCCGTCTTTAAGTATTTCACTACTGATCTCACTAAATAGTACTTTGCATTTTTTTTATCATATATTTGTCCTATACTAAGTAAGTTAAAGCTAATATTTTCTACATGGCTAACATCATGAATAGTAAGAGAGTTATGAGTGATTGTACCTTTTTTGATGATTTTGCTTTTAGTGTTACTTCCAAACACTACATTACCTCCGTCTATAGCCTTATAGGATGAGAAGAGATCTTTGTTACCCGTCATATGCCTTGAACATCCGATGTCTTTGATCCATTCATCCGGTTATAGCTTGACTTTTAGTCGAACCTAAAATTACAAAACAACTCAAGCATTTGGTCCCCAAAATCTCATGGGTCTGTTAGTGTTAAACATGCCGTTTGGTTGGTTCATGTATGGGTATGGAGGACAAGATCCCCATGGACCAAAGTTAGGGGTTTGAAACTGATAGCCTTGTTGTGTTGAATAATCCCAACCAACTTGATGGTAATCGCTTTTTGGATATAGTGTGTTGGTTCTTCTATGCGGCGTTTTAGGATGTGTTTGGATTTTACTTTTTCCAAGTCCTTGACTAAGTTTAAGAATTGGTGCTTGTTTTACATTCTTTACAGAAGTGTTTGACAGTGGTTTTCTAGTTATTTGTACAAAACTATTTTTCTTTACTATGTTAGGCTCCAATGTTTCAGTACTTTCTGTAGAGAGCCGGTTCTGTTTGATTGAACTGGTCGGTTTTCTTATAGAGGGAACCGGCAATTCTGGTTCTACAATAGACATTTCTTTGTCTACAGGACCTGACTTTTTGTTTTTAAAGTTGCTAGTAGATGCTATGTCTTCTGTGAATCCAATCCCATGCTTATCTTTTTCTGTTTTTTGTTTTTCAAGCATTTCTTATAAAAAGATACTATTACTTTCAAAACTAGCTAGTTTTAATGATAGTGAGCTAACTTTAAATTGGAGGTCGTCACATGATTCAAATTTGAGACATGCTTATTTTTTTCTTTCTAGTTGTTCTACCCTTTTTCTAAGGTTACACGTTTCACTTCTAAACAATTCTTTTTTAGCCCTTAGGTGTTTGTTTTTGTTTATTATCTTAAGACTAATTTTGCATAACTTGTTATACTCATTTTGTAATGATCTACTATCTAAAGATAAACTACTATAGTAGGGAGTGTCAGAGAGTACCTCATTGTTGTCAAGTGCTATGAGATAGATTTATTCCTTTTTGGAGTCATCTTCACTATCGCTCCAACACCCAACAACGAATGCCTTTTGATCATTGTAGGAGTGTTTGGGACAATCACTTATGAAGTGATTTGGATCACCGCACTTGAAGCACCTCGATCTTCTTTCTCCTTTTTGTCTTTCTTAATCTTCTAGAAGTTCTTTTTGTCGCCATGAGGTTGGCGGACAAATTTTCTTCTTCTTCTAAAGAACTTTTTGAAATCTCTTACGGCCATGACATATTCTTCATCGTCACTCTCCGAGCAAGATACTTCTTCATCACTTGATACTTTTCTTTCCTTGAGTGCTAGTGACTTGTATTTTTCTTTCTTGACTTTGGAGATCTCCGAGTCCTTTTCAAGCACTACCTCATAGACTTTTAGGTTGCCGATAAGCTCATATAGAGGTAATGTTGATAAGTCTTTGGATTCTTCTATTGCGGTCACCTTTGGATGCCACTTGGTGGGAGTGCCCTTAGAATTTTCCTAACATGATTACGACTTGGAAAGGATTCATCAAGTGCTTTTAAAGATGTAATAATAGTATTAAATCAAGCAAAAGCACAATCAATAGTTTCATCATCGGAAATAACAAATTCTTCATATTTTTGGAAAAATAAGTCTATTTTGTTATCTTTAACTTGCTTATTACTTTGATGAGTAAGTGAGTTCCAAACATCTTTAGCCGTATTACACATGAAAATTCTTTCATATTCCTTTTTGGGTAATGCATTATATAAAACCATTTTTGCTTCATCGTTTTTGGAAATCATTTTCTTATGGCTTTCTTCAAATTTCTCATAAGGAATGATTTCATCTTTACCATCCTTGTTTTTAATGGTAAGTTTATAGTTGCCATAAACTATAATATGCCAAAGATCAATATCCAAAGATTTCACATAAGTTTCAAAATGGTTTTTCCAATATATAAAGCAATTAGCCTAAAAAAGAGGTGGTCGTTGCATAGATTGGCCTTCTTTGTAGTTTTTCGAATCCATTATCGTTTTAAAGATTTAAAATACAATATATTTTAAAAACTTTGGTAACCTAGCTCTTGATGTGCTAATTCTGGAAAACTAGAAGGGGGGTTGAATAGTTTTCTTGTTTTAAGATTTACTTTTCAAAATTTTGTTATGATCTTATGTGAAGTTTGCACAATATTAATGTTTTGGTTAGTAAATAAATGTAATGCAAGAAAGTAAAGAGTTGAAGAGATTCAACCAAAACACGTTATAGTAGTTTGGCTACAAGGACACCTTCCTTACCCTACTCCACTCCCTGAGTCACCTACTCGAGAGTTAGTAAACACTAGTCACCAAACTCCTTTCAACCGACGGAGAAGCCTCACAACGTCGCTTATACCTTTTAACGGTACAAAGCTAAATACCAAATTCTTCACATGGTAGAATAACACCAATATCACTACACTTGGTTTACAAAGAGAATGAATACAACTACAACTACTATATGATGTACAAGAATCAGATATATGATCTTGATGATGCAAATGGTGAAGTGAAGCAAGATATGAACTTGATCGTCTCAAAGGGGTGTTTGGCAATTTCTTTCTTAAAGAGAATTACCTACAAATGCTAAAAGAAACTAAACAACAACTGATGAGAGGGGAATGATCAGTATATTAGAGAGTTTAGAGTTAGAAAGGGGTGAGTGAAACATGAGAAATGGCTTGGTATTTATAGCCAAAAACCTACACTGTAGCCCGGTTCTGCTGGGTCCATTGCAAAAGGGAACTAACCAGTGTTCTTCAATGGAACCGACTAAGAGTAACGAAATCTAGATTTTGATATGCAAAATCTTGAGAGATCATATGTAATCTTGTAAGATTACCCTAAGATATGTTGTATTTGATGATGTCATGAATGATGCAAGCAGTATTTAAATTATTTACATGTAATTCTAAGTATTTCTAAAAATGGAAAGGTAAGAGTTGATATAACATGTGTGTGATTTGGGTAGTTTACTTTAGCGTGGTTTTATTAGTTGTTATCAACAAAACATAGTAAGATCGTAACATAAACGTTTTTACCTGTTTATTTGTATTAACAGGTACTATGTTTCATGCTTTTGGAACTGCAATTTTTCTTACTTCGACTTTGTTGCAACATATATTCTAACAAATCTGAACTTTCCATCAATGTTCGTCCTTCATCATCTCGAGCATGGGGATGCTGTCATGCTTCCTAGAAGTTTGTGCATCATCGATAGCACAATTGAGTATGAAAGAAGCACTCCCCCATTTGCATCTTTCATTTCATTAATCTGTAACTATTAATGTAAGTAAATCACTTGTATTGCTAATTGATGCATTACTGTAAACTCTTTGGATAATAAAGATTACTGATACATCTCCTGAATTGTAAAATGAGTATTTTGAATAATGGGCATTGACATTGTAGAGATTTTACGAATGTTAACTCATTACAAAAGATCTTATTTGAGAAGCAGTTCATATCTTTTTTATGTGGCAACATGCATATATTTCAGACAATACTTTGCAAGAATTTTTTTGTTTGGAAAATAGAAATTGACTAAGGTCAAATAGGAGATGGCCGACCATAGCTTAGTTAAATTGATCTGATCAAACCAGAAATCGATTAAGAAATATAGTTTGATCCCTAAATCATTCAATAAATCGAATAAGAACAATAGAATTCGAGATATGAATTACACAATGGAGGATTTGTTACAGTGGAATGATTTAGTGTTTTACAGAGATAGAGATATAGTTTTTAACAAAAGTGATTGAATGAATGTGAAAGTGAAAACAAGTGCTATTTAAACATAACAAATTTCCTGCCAAAATGAGTAACTAACTTTCGAGTGTCAGGCATTTGAGAGGTGTGTTTGGTTGTGCATGTATCACAAACTTTATGCATTTTTCTTTAATGAACTTGTTTCATTTGACACGATAACAGTACATAATAGAAGTGGAAACAGTGGGGCTGGGTAATAGGTTAAAATGGGTAATTTTATAAGTTGCCTATTGTTTGACTCCCCAACATTTGTTATCCTTTTACTGGAACCATATCAATAATGAATGTATTAGATATGATTAGAATCTAATTTTTCAAAAAAGAAGGACTTATAAGGCTAGCTATTGAATGAACTTTAGGCTACTAATTTACTTTATTTCATTATGTAGTATATTGATTGCAACTGTAAGTGAAAGTGTCAACTATATAACTAATTAATTATTATAACAGTTCTTTTGCATTTTTACTCAGGTTCTGCATGGATGGTTTTATCTCACCCATTTGTCGACTTTTGTATATGGGGCATTAAGATGTCTTTAAATGCAACAATTCAACACTTTGTTCCTCAAAGTCATATTTTCACTTATTTTTTTTCATGAAACTCTACTTATAGCAAGTCAAGCTTTTCATAGACAACATCACATATAATATAATGACAAAAATTCTAAAAATTCTAAAATAAGATTCAACTTCTATGCCAGTATTTTTTTCTTTACTATAACATAAGTGTTTTAGACTGTTTTATATTTTCTACATCTCGAGCATATCATGAACTCGATTTAAATTGCTTTAACTTTTAGGAATTATTGTGATGAGGAGATTGACTGATTGAATACCGACGGGCTAGAATCTCTTTATAGGCAACTTCTTTGTAAGTCTTATAATATTTTAGGTGTGTGATAAACCGGTTAAGATGATGCTTGGGATTTTCTCTTAAAGATGGCTGTCGACTTCTTGAATTATGATGCAAGGAATATGTAGTTTTTACTATAAAGTTTGGAGATTTTTTGTTGTGTTAAAATTGGTAAATACACAACATATATTTTGTTCTTGCGGATAAATTATTAACTTTTATTTTCACTTATCAGATGAACATTCATTTTTTGCATGTTGTTAACGAATTCAATAAATAATTTGATATATAATTAATTTACCTTTACTTAGTTTTTAGTAAACAACATTTATAAAACAAGCCCGCCCATCGGGCGGGCCATGTAACTAATATATATATATATATATATATATATATATATATATATATATATATATATATATATATAATATAGATAGATAGTGACATTTTCTTTGCAGAACCACTTTTTTGTACAGAACCTACAAAACTAGTTTTTTACTCTTTGTAATGCATGATGTGCATTATATCAATGCAAGATGATATTTTAGTAAATAATTCAAATTACACAAAACTTAAAAATAGGCTGAAGGGTAAGTTAGGCATTTTCTATTTATATTTTATTAAAATTGTCCTCTCTATAAATCACGTTATATTGATAATACACATACGAAAGCAAAAATAAAGGCGAAAAGAAAAACTTTTGGGATTTTTAATTTATAGGCAAACACACACAAGGTTCGATAACCTTTAACAACTATAAAAAACTAGGTTTTATATATTTTTATATTTTTAGCACACAAACTATATAAGGTAAATAAAATATATATATATAATTATTTTATATTTTTTAAAGATATTTTTTTCATATATTTTAAAATACTGGCCAGGAAAAAATGACAAAAGTACGCCGCTCATAAAGATAAGTGCGACGGTTTTATTATGACATAAAATTTTATTTTATAATTCAAAATTTTACTCTTTATTAGTTAATACTACATATACAAGCAAATAACACAAACAAACGCAAACTAACAGATTAAAAAGAAACAAGAAAATCTCTTTTTTATGTTTTATAATTTTTTAACTTTTTATACTTTTTTATACTTTTTTATTTTATTTATAAATACGCAAGCAACCAAAAATGCAAAAAATAAAACACATTGGACATAACACATAAACATTCATACAAACACACAAACAAGAACAATTTAAAAAATGAAACTCTTTTTAGATTTTTAAGGTTTTTAACATTTCATAATCATGCAAACAAGCACATATAAACAAGCAAACTAAGATGCACAGACCAATAAAACATAATACAAATACTCACAGCTGATAAAACAAAAAGAAATTGTATCTAATTATTATTAATTAATAAAACTGAATTTTTTTGTTATGCAGGAGCAAAGTGTGGCGCACAAATTTGTTGTGCGGCGTACTTTCTGCAACTTTTTATTTTTTTTACAGATGCAATAAAAGAGATATAACAAAACTAATAGCATGATTTATGATATAAACAAGAGCATGCCAGAATCAAAGTAAACAAAAAGAAAGCAAAGACAATTTGGAAATAAAAATCTTTTTGGTTTTTTTATTTGAATGACAAACTAAATATTCACACAATTACAAGGCGTATAATCATATAAAACAAAATTTTAAATGATCACATACCTATGACTAGCAAGTTGGGGGTTTGTTTGGGTTTTGGTTTTGAAATCAGATTATGTTTGTAAAAAATTTGGCAGAAAGTGCGGCGTACTTGGTGTAAGTGCGTTGTACTTGCTGGGTTTTCAGGAAAACCGGCGCATAAACTCGATGTGAAGGACTACTTTCTGAAGAAATCAATCTTTTATTACCTTTTAAATAATATTTCTGGGTCAGTTTGCAAGAAAAACCTATCGGAGATAGAATGAGAAGAGGACTATACAAGACAAGGTTCGGCAGGTTTTGGTGTAAATATAATGAATCAAATAACATCTATTTTATAGAATTTTATTACCCATTTTATATAGTTATTGCAAAGAATTGTTACTTAATCGTTTATATTTGAGAATTGTAGTAATTATGGAGTACTTGGAGAAGTTATGCTAAAAGGCACGCATTTTGGAGCATAAACGAAGAGTTCGATAAAGTCTACTGATTTGACAGCAAATACGCCGTATTATTCTAGACATATACGACGTATCCAAGACTTTGACGAATCAAAAGACCATTGCCTGACTTTGAAGAATACGCCGTATCCACATCAACGATACGCCGTATGTAATACTTTGGTCAACGAAGAAGAACAAGTTGGATTTACCCAATACGCCGTATCCATCAAGAAGATACGGCATATCCATGCCTACACTTCATAAGAAACCACGAAGACATAAAGACCAATATGCCGTATCCAGGAAATCCCTATACGCCGTATTCACAATATAGTAATAAAATATTTTGGAAGATATCAAACGTGGTCCTTACTCCAAGAAAGCCCAATACGCCTTATCCCACATCGCCCGATACGGTGTATCGAACCGACTACTAGACACTATATATAGACGACCCAAAACTCATTTTTAAGAATGCAAGTGAATCCCTAAACCACCAAGTTGACCAAGAGATGATTAGAAGAGCATAGAAGGTCAGAAAAGAGCCTCAAGATCATAGGAAAACTCTTGCAATCTTCGTGCAACCGAATACACGTTCGATCGAGGTTTCTTTACTTTAATCGTTTATATATCAAACCGTGTGTATTTTTACAATGACTATCAGCTTATACCTATGCTGATACCTTTAGGTATCAGCCATGTTTATGAAGATCTAATGTTTGGTTTGTTTATCTCGATTGATTAATTTATCGTTGGTTGTTGTTTATGTTTATCAATTTATATTCGTTTACATGCTTAAGTATGCGGCCTACCATTCAACTGGGTCTAGTCCTACATATTTAATGCGCTGCAACTTCGGTGTTGTTTGGGCGTATGCTAAGAGTCTAGGATAGCTCTCTATATTGCAATTTATATATCTAGAATCATAGGATCACAAATATTGACCTATCCTTGCCTTTAAGTTTAATGAGCTTAGTTGAGCCATAAGGTAACCTTGGTATCAACAAGTATGTTCTTATTCCATTGGTAAGGACTCGGATAGTGAATACTAGTATATAAAGAGTCGTTAAGCAGTAAGTGGGTAAAGTCTCGATTAGCTAGGGTTTACTAAGAGCACCATTACATAGATCCTAAGATAGATTATAATCAACATACAGATGCTTTATGCAGATGCGTCTAATTGTTATAGAATTAGCGTGTCTAGGTCTTAGAAAAAAGTCTCGCCTAAGTCTAGGAATGATATGCCCTTCGAGATAAGACAATCATTTCACTAAATAAACAAACCTGTGTTTTATCGAATTATTCATGATTGATATGTTTTCCTTACATTAGTTCTTGGCCGCTTCTCTATAGTTTGTTTGTCTTATTGTGTGTTTTTATTGTTTTACTTGTCATCAAAACCTTAGGTTAGATACACAAAACCGTGCCAGTCTCTCAGGCTGAAACCCCCCTTTTGCATTAGTTTTAGGTTTAACTTAGATAACTAAAATACTGATAGAATTAGGAATTAACGCTCTAGCTCTTAGTGATCGACACCCTACTTACCACGAAACTTCATCTGACCGGGTACACTGCCCGTTAAAGTGTTGTTTTTAGGTATAGTCGGCATAAAATAAATAGTAAAACTTGATACATAAATAACACCTACACAACGACACATCAAGTTTTTGGCGTCGTTGCCGGGGAGTGAAGTTGTTTAATTCTTATTTATTAGTGTTTTAGTTTAGTTTAGATTAATTTGCATATTTGTGTGTTTGTTTTCTGCATTGTATATTTTGCATATTGTGTTTGTATTTTCTGCATTATTCAAAGTACGTTGTAAAAAAAATTTCAAACCAATACAGCGTATTCGACTCTATCATCAATACGGCGTATTCAGTTCACTGAATACAGCGTATTAAGCTATTTGACAATTTTCTTTTGTAGCGAATTTATTACAGGTTCAAATGGACAACCCCAACATTACTATGGAGGAGTATATCAGGCCTGGGGAAGAAAAAGCTCGTAGGCGTGGTAAGGTGTGTAACTGGAAAACTGCTACATATGGTAAGATCTAGGATAATAAAGACATTCACGACCTCGGATCTATTGAAACTGAATTCCCAGCTATAGTCTTTAACGACACGTTAACATCTGAAGCAACACTCTCATGTGAGCCTACGGTAAG
>BQNB010188846.1:0-11919 GCA_026074375.1 Tanacetum coccineum | reverse complement strand
TCAAGATAGTAAGAGACTTAGCTATCTTAGAAAAGTTATCAATGAACCTACGGTAATATCCAGCCAATCCTAAGAACGAGCGTACCTCAGACGGGGTTCTAGGGGCTTTCCAATTCTTAACAGCTTTAATCTTACTAGGAATCCCATTACCATTTATCACATGCCCAAGAAACTGTACTTCTCTTAGCTAGAATTCGCACTTGGAAAACTTAGCATACAGTTTCTCCTTCTTGAGCAGTTCTAAGACTAACCTTAAGTGTTCTACATGCTCCTCCCGAGTCTTAGAGTAGATTAAGAGATCTTCTATAAACACTATCACAAACTTATCAAGATAAGGCCTACAAACATTGTTCATCAAATCCATGAATACCGCTGGTGCGTTAGTCAGACCAAAGGGCATTACTGTAAACTCAGAATGTCCATAACGAGTTTAAAATGCAGTCTTTGGAATGTCATCCGCATGCGCTCTCAGCTGACGGTATCCAGACCTAAGATTTATCTTTGATAAAAACTGCGACCCTTGCAGTTGGTCAAATAGATCATCAATCCTAGGAAGCAGATAACAATTCTTAACAATCAACTTGTTCAATTCTCTATAGTCAATACACATCCTAAAAGAACCATCCTTCTTTTTCACAAACAAAACTGGTGCTCTACAAGGCGACGAGCTTGGTCGAATGAAACCTTTGTCCTCGAGTTCCTTGAGTTGTCCCGACAACTCCTCTAATTTAGAAGGTGCCAAACGATATGGAGACTTTGCAACCTGTACAAGTCTAAGGATTAACTCAATCTAGAACTTAATTTCCTGGAGAGGTGGCAATCCCGATAAACCATCCTAAAATAACTCGGGAAAGTCTCTAACCACAACAATTTCTTCTTGTTTCTTATCTCTAGTCTTAGTACTCATCAAAAGTCTCGCTTTCTCTTCCGGTCTTTCTCCTAATACTCTAAGTACCTTGCCATCTAGTAGTGGTATTCTTACTACTTTCTCATGACAAATTATTTCAGCCTTGTGATTAGACAACCAATCCATACCTATAATCACATCAAAACTCCCATGCCCGAAAGGTATCAAATCGATGTCAAAGACATGACCCTCAATTTCTAGTTTGCAACCCTTAATAACCTTATCAATCTCTACTAGCTGCCCGCTAGCTATCTCAATCTCATATCTGAAACCTAATTCATTAGGCTCTATGCCCAACAGAGGTATAAAAGTAGTGGAAACAAAGCTATAGTCGGCACCAGAGTCAAATAAGGTAGTGGCAAAATTATTGTTCAAAGTAAACGTACCTGTCATAATGTTCGAATCCTGGTGAGCTTCCTCTACTCCCAACATGAATGCCCTACCCCTAGTTTGGTTCCTTTGGTTTCTATGACCCTGACCCCCGTTATTAGCAACAACTTGGTTTGGACGGTTTCCCCCTAGTCATTGAGCTCTATTCAATCTAGGACAAGCTGACCTGACATGGTCGGTACTACTACACTCGTAACATGCCCTAACAGTTGGGTTTCTAGCATTGACGAGATTCACATTCCTAAGCACGTCTCTACAGTCCTTTGCCAACTGACCCGACGGTTACAGTTGAAGCATGTGTGACAAGGCCCTCCGGGTGCATGGTAGGAGTTGCAGGTGGTACACTTAGGCCAAGCACCCGTATTCTCTTTTCCTACAGGGTTTGCGGTTGTAGCAAAAGAATTTCTAGTCCTAGTTCTCTTGTTATCATCCCTACCATTCTTATCCTTTCCATGTTCCCCCATATTTCCTCTTTTCTCAACCTTCTTAATTGATCCATTCCTAACAGCCTCATCGGTCAGTGCACCAGAAATCTGCACCGCCTTCTATATAGTCTTTGGCTTCGTTGCTGCCACCATCCTACGGATTTATGGAGCAAGGCCATATACATACCTTTTAATCATCCTACTCTCATGAGTTACCAAATGTAGAACTAACCTAACCAACTCATGAAACCTATCAGTATACGCAGCATGGCCAGCCCTGACCATGGCGTGATTCCATAACTTAGATTCCAACTTTTGTATCTCATGACTAGGACAAAACTATTGTATCATCATAAACTTAAAGTCATTGCATGACATACTAACAATAACTTCCCGACTTAGCATGCGGATCTGAGAGTTCCACCACATTAAAGCCTTACCCACAAATGAACCAGCAGTGTATTTCACTTTTTGGTCAATACTACAACCACTCATATCATGCACAGACTTCATTTTCTCAATCCAACGAGTAAGAACTATAGCACCTCCCTTACCATCATATTCCTTATGGTTACAAGCTAAGAACTCCTTATATGAACAACCTACCCGGTTGCCATTCACTATCACATTCCCAATGTTCTCCTGAATGTTCTCATTAACCACATTACCATTCTGATTTCTAACATTTCCTCAGTTATTAACCTGAGCCAACATGGCGGGTAAGAGGTTCTGCAATTGCTAGGCAATGATCGTCGAGAAGTCGGGTGCACCCCCATTGGCTCCCTCTATATTCCCATTGACTCCCTCTACACCCTCATTAACTCCCATACCTTGGTCATTTCCTTGACCATTTAAATTCTCAACACGCTCATCATTACCTTCCCTAGGTCTTCTACCCCTCCCACCTCTACCAACCCGTTCACTTGTTACCCCCTAGTGATTCGGCAGCAGGCCGGCCAGCACTTTGGGTCCTCATTCTTGGCGGCATAGGTAAGTGGGAAGACTCACACACATATATAGAATATCTTAATATATATATACAGATATATACATAACACCACTCTACGGTGTCAACATCGATTTGTGTGAACAACATTATCAAGTATGAGCGAGTTGTGATACGCTTATAACTACGTTGGCCATCATACTTATATTTGTATTCTTTCCTATTCATATTCAATATTAAGCCTACCCATTTCAATGACTGACATAACTAAGGCACCAAGCCGCGAACACACAAAGGCACACATAAGCGGAACACCGCGCCATAGATCCTATACGCAACTAAACAACGTATCTTAGGTTATAGTCTAGGCCAAACCACCTAGTTCTCTATAACCTTGGCTCTGATACCAATCTATCACACCTCGAAAATAGCGGAAACTCGGGAATGCAACATAATGATCAATCATAACACAAGATACAAAATAGAGAAAACTACATTGCATAAACTCCAAGTGCAATGAAGACCATCAACCTTGAACAAACTCAAGTGATGTCCCAAATCGCAACTAAAATCCACAATCTCTTACAATTATTCCAATGCCCTCACAAGGGACCATAATCCAAACTTAATCCAAAACATCTAAAAACTAGAATCAAAACAACAACCAAGCAAGACTTCAAACAAAATTCCACACGGGATACTTCTAAGTCTGCTATCAATCACCAAACTACTCTTCTTTCACTTCACCTAAAAATGATACTCGAAAACGTCAACAATAATGTTGGTGAGCTCGTAGGTTTGACCTTAAACCCAAAAGTTATGCCAATATTCTGAACAGTGGAAAATAGTGCTATATGACAGTGAATATATGCAAATAATGCCTGACATAGCATCCCCGCTAACCATATGTCACTTACGTACCTAAAGGGCCTACTAGCTGGAGCATTAAAATTAGGGCATGACCACGCACAAACCTGGGTAGGCGTACCCATCCGCTCTAATAATCACACAAATACTGGGTAGGCGTACCCATCTGATCCAATAATATCACAAATACTGGTTAGGCATACCCATCCGATCCAAACAATCATATTAACACATAATATTCACATAGCAGTCATAAACACATAACTTGTCCCAAAAACAAAACCACATTTCGCACAGATCAATTCAAAACATTTCAAAACACATTTGAGTATCATTTTCCCCTACAGAAAAACCAGTAAAAAGTGGGGCTACGAGAACTCACATCAAGCAAGTCTTTAGCAACCAACTCTTAATCACACAAACAAATGCAACGACGCCCGCACACGACCTAGTCTAGTTAATGTCCCAACTTAATCATCCAATTCCAAAACAATCTTCACGTTTGATGCATAGAGTTTAAACGCGTTGTACAATTACCCAAAACAATTTAGTTGTGTGATGGTTGACGATTAACTCCACAATCATAAATTGTACTCATTCCTCGATAATTACATACTTTTACTATTTTAGCGTCAATATAGATAAAGCAATTTATAAATTTTTATAATTTATTAATTATAAATGTATTTCGACAAGTCCATTCGGTACACCTTAGTCACTTCGAAATAATCATTATACAGTTGAAAATGAAACGTTTACCCATAATAAACACTTTAGAGAAGTTTCGAGAAAAATTATATTTTTCGCCTTTTAGTGAATTTATTAAATATAATAAGAATATACATAATTAAATATTTATTTTATTATTTTAAATCAAAATCATATTTTTAAGAAATTCTTTAAGTATAAACTTTTTACGAAATTTCGACATGACTCGTACGTTTATACAACGTTTTCTAAGGTTTCAAACCTTATTTTCAACATTTTTCTCAAATTCGACACTTTTCGAGAAAATTCCAAAATATCAATCGTTAATGCTTACCAACACGTTTTTCCCAAAATATCGTTCAATATCACTTTGTAAATACATTTCTACTTTCAAAAGTCCATCAAAATTCTCATAACTACTACATATCGCTTTTGGGCCTTAAGGGCCCAACAAGGGTCCATTAGGACATATAAGTCCAAAATACTATTTAAGTCTACAACCAAAGTCCATTTACATATTTAAGTATATACTTATATGTAAAATTAATCTAGACAAAATAAGCCCTCCAATTAAGCTCGACTTAAATTGACTTATGGGTTGTGAAGTCCTAAATCCAAAAATAGTATATTAAGCTAGAAATTTAAGCTAATAAGCCCATGAAATAGCTTAAAAATAGCCGAATAATCCATACAAGTACTTATCAAAATATGCATTCTAGCGTCATTAGTAGTCAACCATCACAACCACAACATCAAAACACAAAAAAACCCTTTTTTCCTTTTCTTTCAACGAACCAAATCACCCCTTTTCTTTTTTTTGCTTCTAAAAATTATTTTCACATCGATAAACTTATAAACTAACATTTATGCTCAACATAAACCAAAAGGACCAACGAAATTAAATTTGAAATTACAAGGAAAATCTTCAATAATTAGTAGATTTCGACACGAACCGGAACAACCCAAACGTTGTTTAAATGAATAACCAAACACTATTATCAACCCCAAATATTTATGTCTTCATGTTTTCTTGATCAAACTTCAAAATTTTATGTGTTTGTGTTGTTGTAGGTGCGGACGAACACACACACACACACACTCTTAGGTGTGTGTTTTTTTTGAAAATGAAATGATAAGGATTTGGGAAAAATGGCATCTTATGTGTACAACTTTAGACAAAGGAGCTAAAATTAAGCCTCCTTGTCTCCCTTTTCTTGCTATGACCGGCCATGGGATCCAAGGGAGTCCCGGGCCTTTCTTTTCGTGTCGGGATCACTTAAATACTCGTAAAACTCAACCGTAAAATTTACTCCAAAGTTAAGTAGCATTTTTATTCACTTTAAAAATACTTTTCCATTAACCTAGTGTATTTACACCACATATTTTCTACTTTACACCCTTCAAAACTCATTTGGACATTAACGGACGTGTCAGACTCGTTTTTCGGCATTACTCAAAATTCACGGGTCAAACCACCCGGATTACACATAACACAATAATACCTTCCAAAAGGGATTATTAATCACAATAAACCTCCAATTATCAAATTATTCATAAAAATCACACGTCAACCACGGTACAAAATTGATAAACTGACAAAAGTCAAATAGTCAAAGGATATAATGAAATATTCAGAACACTGATTTTATAGTTTATTAATCCCTTGATAAATATATAAATATGTACAAAATATATAAATAAATATTTATTACTTTTAAATTATAATTAGGATCAGAATCCACTAAATACAATGATAACGGAATGGTGGTATAGAATATTCCCGGGACGGTTATCCCCAGCGTGGAGTGAATTGGAAAGTCGAGAGTGGTTTGATAGTTGATGTTTGAATGAAAAAAAAAAGATTTGGCCTTGGTGTTCTAATGAAAATGCAAAAACAATTAAGGAAATACCTGAGGATTCGTAAGCTAGTATGTGTTATACCTATTAAACTTAGACGGGAAAGAAAAAAAGTGAGTTAATAAAAAAACTAAATATTAAGGACTAAAACCTAAATGATCTTTTAAAGTTTTTAATAATCCTAAACACTAAATTAAAAAGAAATATTAAAGAAAACCCTAAAACGAAAACGTTTAAAGTTAAAAAAACGAAGAAATGTGATCGGGGTAACGAACCGTTCTTTAAAAATGACATTTTGCCAAAATTAAACATCGAAAGCAATTCTATTTTTCCTAGATACTATATGATAAAAGAAAATTTCAAAAAAAGAAATATATTTTTTTGACTTTTTTATATTTTTTACAATTAAAACGATTTTAACTAAATAAACGATTAAAAATAGAAATAAATGAAAGAAAATCTAAAAAAATAAGGAAAGTCGATTGAAGGATGCTGGTTTCTATGAAAATAACATCTGGAAAGAGTTATTTAAATAAGCCGGGAATAAGCTCAAAAGAGCTTATATGCAAAACTGAAAACTAAGGATAAAAGAATTGATGGTGCAAATAAAACTGGATGAGCTATTGTAGCAAAGTGGTTAGTGTGTGTTTGTGGTGTGTCGTGTGTGCAAAGGGGGAGGTCCAGGGTTCGACCCTTGACCTCTCTCTTTTTGATAAAACTTTTTTTTTCTTTTTTTTAAACTTATAAATTATGAAAAATTAAGCAACTTTAAAAAAGGAAACTTTTTTGTAACTTAAAAAAGAAGCAGGGAAAATAAGCAATCTAAAAAAGAGTTAAAGGTGAGCTGTTTTATTACTAAGGTCGTAAATGAGCTCATTGTTGGGCCTATTGTGGGACAATAAGCAAATGCTAACAACTAATAGCAAACACAGTTAAAAACTATTAAACCTAAGATGTATTCTTAAGGCAAAAAAATAAGCACAAAGAATAAGCAATAGCCAGTTATAGCTAAGAAAAAGGACAGAAATGCTATTTTACTCTAAGGTTAAAATAAGCTAACTGTTGCTAGTCCTATGGCTAAATAAGCTAGGGTCTAAACTAAATAAGCAACCACAGAAGGGCTAAACTACTTAATAAGCAAATGCAAACACAAATAAGCAAAGTAAACAGCCTAGAAAGCAAGAAAACTCAAATAGCAACAAGGGCTAAGTGGTGCGGGGCAGCTAATGGACACTATTTTGGCTTAATTTTAAGCACTTAGAGGACCTATGGGACTTGGGCTTGAACTAGCTTAAAATAACAGCTTATGGGTTTTATAGGAAAGCAAAAAAGATCAAAGATATAAACTGAAATAAGCTAGGAAAAATGTTGGGAAAAGAGGTTGATTGCACCAGGGCACCTTTTTGATTTTTTAGAGGCTATAAGCAGGCCATGAAATAAGCAACTAAATGAGCTCAAAAAGGTAAGACAAGTAAAAACAGTTTAAGACAAGCTCCTAATGAGCTTGTGCTCAAATTTTTTAAAAGCTGAAAATGAGTTTTGCTATCTGAGAATTTGAATTGAAAAAGGGGCAATGTTTTAACAAGAAAGACATAATAACTTGACAGGATTGTAAAAAAAAATGCAAGTGAACCAAAAGACACTTAACTCATTGTTCTTGACACATAAAAAGGATTCAAAAATGAGAGTCAAAAGCTATTTTTAAGGAACTTAACCAAATAAGCTAAGGAAACTATTTTTGCCAAAACAGTTTCAAAGAGCCTTTTTGGGGATATAAAAAAAACAATTTTATAACTAACACTTTTAAAAACAGACAATGAATCAGATTACAAATGCTTGTCAGCACATCAAATGACCCAAAAATAATTTTTTTACAACTTTGACCCATTTTACCCTTGTCCCAATAACCTCTTTTTCATTTGAAAACCAATTGTTTGACTGATTTCCAAAGATTTAAGCTTAGTTTAGGCAAGTCAGATAACAAGTAGCTATAGATAAGCAATAATAAGCAAAAAAAAAGCAATTAATAGCACTGAGAATAAGCACAAAAATAAGCAAGAATGAAATAAACAGTTACAAGCAAATAAAGCAGTTTTAAAAAGAAAACTTAAACTAAAGGCATAAAAGCATAAACAAGCATAAAGAACATGAATAAGCACCAATAAGCTAAAAGTAAGCACTAATAAGTTCTTGTACAGTAATAAGCAAAAAAAAAATTAGAAAATGGAACTTACTTGATCCCTTACTCTAAACAGGGATTAAAGGACCTAAATAAGCTCTAAAGACCTACCCAGCTTATAAATAAGCAAATCTAAGCACCCATAAGCTCTTCCTTTTTCAGCTTATCATCCATTAAGCTCAATATACTTCTTTTTCTTTTAATGTAATAGTAGCCTTTTTTATTTTTCTTTTGTAAAAACTTTTGTAAAACCTTTAAATGAGTTAAAACAGTTTGTAAGAGCTTAAAAGAGCTTATAAAGAACAGTTCCAAACATATGATTCATAAAAACATATTTATGTCAATAAAAACTTAAATTTCATAAATTCATAAAGCTTTTACAAGACTTAAAGGAAGTTACAAGAAATTGATTAAAAGCTAAAATACAATAAAAATAAGCTGTTAAAAACTTAAAAACTATATATTGAAAAACTACTCCCCTCATGGTGTCTTTCTTTTTATATAGCTGTCCAGGCTCTTGCTTGTTGTGCTTCTTGTGTTTGTGTTGTGAGTGAGATCCCAAGCTTCATCATATCTATTCATTTTGTGTGTCCTCCAAGGTCTCAAATCATAGCCGTTGATCAATTTGTCCAATGAGATGGTTTGAGATTGCCAACATGTCACTTGGATGCATATGAGGTGGGGTGAAGTGGGTTTAATGGGTTTTGGTAGTTTGTTGCAGGTTTAAAGCCAAAACGACAATGAACAATTATCTGGGTATGTTTGGCGGGAAAACAGGGTACTATGTTTTGTTTGATTAGATGCAGGGGGTAAAGTTGGAGGGATATACATAATTGGCCCCTCATTGTTATAACTGTATTTGCATAATAAGTCCATGTGGTGTATATAACTTTGAGGGATGGCAGAATAAGTCCTCTATCTTGTTATATGGTATTTCAAAAACAGTCATTGGGACTTAACGGCATAAGGGGGTTAAGGGTTTTGGGATTTATATGTGTTCATTGGGCCGTGTGTTTTATAAAAGGGATATAGGCCATTTAAAAGATTTGGTCTTCATGTAATATTTTAATGGGGTGACCCGACCCATTAGATGGGTACGGGTGGGCCCATTTAACATACTTCATTTCGTCTTTGACTTGACTGTTGACTTTTGTAGGGATTAACTTTGACTGTTGACTTTTTGGTCTTTGACTTTGATTTTGGCTTTGTTGTTTCACGCTCTTCCATTCCGTGCTCGGTTTTGTTGTTTTTGCTTGATTTTTTGTCCTTTTGTCGGATATTCGTTTCCTGCATAATATAAGTGAAAACATACAAATACAAAGTATTTTTGGTACGTTTTTGGTCATTTAAGTCCGGTTTTGATGGAAAACGGTATATGTAATTAAGCACATACCAAAATCCCCCATACAAAGAAATTGCCGTGTCCTCACGCAATGCTATGAAGTAAGCACTTAGAAAATTAAGAATCTCGATCCCCCTCGACTAATAACCTCAAAAAGTAGCTAAGTGTTCATCGAGGGGAATTTAGAGACTCAATAGCTTTAAAAAGCCCCGTCTTTACCATTATTCCTACATATATTTTTGTATTTTTCATATTAAGCAACCAACTAGAACGTTTGACTTTCGTTATTTTATAACTTCTTTTTGAAAAATTCAAGTATAAATTTAAACTAAGGCTAAAGTTTTTGCTATATACTACATAAAAATTATTGATTTAAGTTTAATCTCCAAAAATAGCACGTATATTAATCAGGTTAAGAGCTTATGGGAGAAAAAGCCACAAATTACATACATGAGCTCTTAAGATTTCCAAATAATCCTTGTTTAGCATCCCACTCATACTTAACTCTATCATTTTTCGTTCTTCGCAATCTGCGAACGCTTAGTCTAAAAGTTAAGGAACAAGCTAGAGCTCAACACGCTCGATCGGGTCAAAATTTATTCTTATTCTACCCAGCAGGAAAGTCAAAATTGTGACAAAACACTTATTTTATTTTTAAAAAAATTTAAATTTTTTCTTTTTTTTGGTATTTTTCAAAAATTTTGGTGGTAAAAACGGGATTACGTGAAAACAACGACTGCAGGCATAATCAAATCAAAGATCCCCCCATACTAAGACTAAACATTGTCCTCAATGTTTTACGAAGGGTCTCTACGTAAATCCTAAGCCGTTTATTAAGTATGCTTAAAGATAAACGTTAGTCGATTAGACTAGGATATCGGATTTCCCAAAATGAAGCTGAGGATGTGAAGCTCTTGTGATCGAAGGACAAAAACCGCGAACACGTGAGGCTTCAAAAATCCGGGACATCCTGGATAATACAACATAAAACACAAAACACGAAAAAAGAAAGAGGCATGCCTCAACACAACACACAACACTTATTCATTACTACGTAACATAACTACGGATAAGCATGGGGTGCCTCCCACAAAGCGCTTATTTTAGGTCACTTAGCTTGACCTAATCCCCCATACTTGAGCTTATCAAGGGGGATAAAAGTGGAGACACAGAACATCCAAGACTCGGATGTCCTCTTGGTAAGAGCAAGGAAAAATCTCCATCGGGCTTTCAAGAGTTTTGGTAACTTTGAAAGCTTTAGTGCCCCGATGAGATAGTTCCGGGAGAAGAGAGGTATGAACTATTTTAGAAGTTAGAATCCCAGAGTTGTAGACTTTTTCCTCATTTTCAGATGAAAACGAGAGTAAAGCTCTTAGCCCGGGAACTTCTTTGTGGAAAGGAAGTTCATAAAGAGGAGGATTAAAATCCTCAAGAATTAAAGAAGCATTAGTGGTCTTCTTTTCATTCTTATCCGGTGTTGCAAAGTTGGTGACTTTAAAGGGGTTCTTATGAATGAGTATACCCGGATTAAATACCTTGTCCTCGTTGTTGGTTGAAGACAAAGCATCAACCTCGGAAAAATCGTCATAGAAAACCGAGTCATACTTGAGAAAAGGAAGGACATTATTTGATTTAGGAAGATCAAGTTCATCAATCAAGATTTTAGACTCTTTGATTTTCTCTTCCTTGAAGTTAAATGGATCATCATAAGTATCATCATTAACGGTCTCATTATCAAAAAGGTCATCATCATAATCATCCCATAATGGTGGGGATGAGTAATCAAGAGCATGTTCATAGGTGAACATCTCAGAAATGGTATCATCAAGATTGTCATCAAGAGAATTTTCATCAACTGAATCTTCGAGAATAGAATCCATATCCTTGATAGGATCATGGTTAAGCAAATACTCTAATTCTAGAAGATCGGATTCAGCATCAAAGGGAAGTTCATCATTTCTTGGTGGAAATGTGATATGAGCGAGTTCATCGGTGAACTCCTCAAGAGAATAGTCGCTAGTCTCAGAAATGTGGAGACTAGGTGAAGAAGAGGTGGTATTGCCACTTAAAGAATTATGAAAAAGAGGGAGATGAGATAAAGGATTACTATTTCCTGGTGGAAAAGAATCACTTACGAGATAAGCTTCGAATTATTCCCAAATTAACTCACTTTCTTCGAGGGAGATAAGTGTGGGGGAAGAAGAAGAAGACTTAGTCTCGGGTTGCAAAATCGGAGTGGGATTGCCACTCGGATGATTATCATGATACGGAGGGAGATCTTTGGTTTTATCAAGATTT
>BQNB010188845.1:0-10403 GCA_026074375.1 Tanacetum coccineum | reverse complement strand
TACCGATATGAGGTTTTCAAATGATCCCATTTGTACCAGATTGAGTATGATTCGCTCTGGATTGCTGATCAGGATGTACTTTAGTGTATCCTATGCTAGAGAAGCATATGGTTGGAAAATTGGCTTTTCTTAGGAAATATTTTATATTTTATTATTTGTTTGATTTATTATGTGAAAGCATTACTTTTCAAAGGGTAAAGGTTGTTGATGATTATGGAATTTTTCTTTTTGGAGTGATTTGGTTGGTTTTTCTGTAGATTCCTTGATCATATATATCTGAAGATGTTTATAGGACATCTGCCGACGGGCTTAACAATCAACCTATAGATGCGCTTGGGGCCTTTTTGTTGTGTTGTTTAGATACCATATTTACTGACCTTGCTCTCCTTTAAGCAGCTACTAAGGATTCGAATAAGGTTGTTCATCAACCTCCTTTAAACTGGCACATGTGAATTCTTATCAAGATAACCTATATGCATCCATTGGCTACCTCTTATGCCTGAAATAACTAATAAAAACACTACTTTTAACTGATATTTATACTATTTCAATTTAACCCAGCTATTTCGTCTCAAGTCACAATTTACAGCAACCATGTCTCAAATCTCATCAGTGGTAGTTTCAAGAAATTTAAAAACATGTCATGAAGGAATTGTAACTTAAAAATGTAGTACTTCCCCTACCTGTAGAATGAATGGCGCCTGCTATAATTTTTCATCTTTTTAAAACAATCTAGTAAATAACAAAGTGTGAAAAATAATAGAAATAAAAAGAAAACATAAAGTGCAACACATCACACTAGTAAACCAAGCTAAGCTTTCTTCATAAGCTTATATTCTACTTTGAGTGGCTCCTAAGTTGCAAGCACATGTAGCAATTTAAACTAGTTAATATATATTTAGGTTGCATGTATTCTCAATTATGTCAAATAAAAGAATTAGTTGAACAGTCAAAAAGGCTGAAATTGCCTATAGTGTACTTTTATGGCATATACAACCTCCTAAACCACTATATTTTAAAGAATTTATCAATTAATGTACTTAAATATTGTTTTGTAATCAGTATTGACGCATTAGTTACTTTTGATTAAAATGTATAAATAAGTATTCCCTGACCTGACAAAGATGAAAAATTACCCTCTCCAACCTGAACCTATTTTGATATATTACATGATTTGACCAACCAATATTATTTCATTATGCACATGGCATACAGTTTCATAAATGGGCATAAGCCGATGTGCCTATTTTTGGTTTCATATGTATAGTATCTCAATATCTATGCCTTGATGGCAAAAATCCTCCTAGATGATACAATCAGATAGTAAACATAGGATGACCTAATGCATAAGTTCATAACAACAGCAAACATGTGTCATAGGAAAACTAGTTTCTAAACATACCGGTGAATGAACAGGAGATGAAGACAGAGCATATTTCATATTAAGAACAACACATATAGTAGCATTTTTCATATCAACATTTTTCATAGTTGGTGACTAATAAAGACTAATAAAGATCATATCAGTGTAAAATTAATTAGGGCATCACAGTGTAACTAATGTTTACTCACAAAAATTAGGGTATCACAGTGTAAAATTAGTACATCGCAATTATAAAATCTTATTCAGCCATTTTATCAAACACTTGGTGTGCAGTTTTTGTAAACATATTTACAACTCTTTTTTTTCTCAAATTTAATTCAAATAACTAAAATATACAATGCATCATATCATAAAACTCTTAAAAACCAATACATCTATGAACAAACATGATGATTACCTAATAAAGATTCATAAAACAAAACTCTAACTCATAAAAACAACAAACAATTAGTACAAATAAACTCTAGCAAACACGTATATCATATTTATATTTGATATTATATAATGAAACTAACAAAAATGAAATCGAAACATGTTAATAAACTTACTTTGTTCATTAATTTGAGAAATTATAACGATATGATTTCGTGAATCTGAAATACATGAATTTGAGAAATTATAACGAGATTATTTCATCAATTTGTTCATCGTGAATTAAAATTATAAAAAGATGACTGTGAGATGATTTCATCTAATGTCGTGTTTACTGTAATGAGAGAGAAAAAGATCAAGCTGAAGCGATATAAAGAAGAAGAAAAAAATTAGCGGAAGGTGAGAATTTACAAAACCATCCCTTAAAGAATGAAGAAAGATACAATCAGGTCCTTGTAGTTTAGTGTAAAAAAGGGAGGGGACGGAGGCTTGATCCAATGGTGATGGATGAGTTTTCTAGGTTTTCTACTGAGATGAGGTTTTCAAATGATCCCATATGTACCTGATTGAGTATGATTCACTCTAGATTGCTGATTAGGGGGTACTTTAGTGTATCCTATGCTAGAGAAGCAGATAGTTAGAAAATTGGCTTTTCTTAGGATATATTTTCTATTTTGATATTTGTTTGATTTATTATGTGAAATCATTACTTTCCAGAGGGTATAGGTTGTTGATGATTATGGAAAAAAAAATTTGGAGTGATTTGGTTGGTTTTTCTACAGATTCCTGTATTAGAAATATCTAAAGATGTTTATAGGACATCTGCCAACTAGCTTCACAATCAACCTGTAGCCGCGCTTGGGGCCGTTTAGATACCATATTTACTAACCTTGCTCTCCGTCAAGCAGCTACCAAGTGTTCGAATAAGGTTGTTCAACAACCTCCTTCAAAATCTCAGGTGATGATATATGAAAAACCGTATAGTTAGTAAAGTTTTTTTCGCTGCTAAGGATGGTGCTAATCTTAGAGTAAGAACTCGTTTAGTAATATCCATAGTTGGAATCTTATGTCCCCAATCTTGAACACCTTGTATTCATATAAACATTACAGAACTTTAGTACCTTGTATATATTTATCTGTTGCACCTGTTGTGGTGGTGGTGGTAGAGCCCAGGCATTATTTTTTGTATTTAGAGAGGATTCACGTAGGTCTATCACTTAGTTTGCATTTGTAGTTATTATACATATTGGTTGGAATGGTTAAAGTAGGAACTTTACTTTTCCATGATAGACATAACTTATTAGTAATTGTTTTTTTAGAGAAATGATATAGTTATTTCATATGCTGGAGTACTTCCCTTCTATCTCTTTATTAAACTTACAAGAGACCTCTAGAAGCCTTTCGATGAGGATTCGTAACATTTTTTATTTGCTTTAATTGCTAGGTCATCATACAATAAAAGGAACTGTTATACTATTTCATTCGATTTGAGCATGTCATAATTGTGACTTCACAGGTTTCCAAATTGTAGTTCTAGCAATTGTACTACCGTGTAAGCTTAGCATTTTGATTGGTCTTCTGCCTTGAATAAAAGAAGATCTTAAGTATCAAGGCACGGATAAGATTCCGTTCCTATTGTGGACTATCACACAGGTAACTGATTAAGATAAGTACATATTGTATAGGTTTGTCAAGGAGACCTTGTTGTGGGGCTGTTCTTGTGGGTGCACTTGCTCTTGCCAATATTATGTAGTAAATCCGGCTGTAATCCTCAAACTAGACACCTTATTTTGCAATTGATGGTGAGGTAAAACCGTCTACATATAACTTATTAACTGTTATTATTGTATTTATCTATATTGGAAAATTGAAATAAATAGTAATGTGTTGTCACTTCATTTTTAATTAAATAATTGGACATGAAAAATTGTTTCTTCAACCATTGTACTTTTCTAAAGATTGTTTGTCATGCTATCCTGTAAGGATGATTAATGAAAGAAGCTTAAAAAATGTTTTCATTATCAGTTTATAATGTCTGGTGACTTAATTTGGAATGAAGTGGAAGTGTGTTGCTTTTTTTCTGTTTTTTCTGTTTGCTCTAGTTATGTTATCTTAATTTCGAAGTCGTTAGTTAACTCACATCTGCAGGATTTTATTATTTCAAAAGGCTCGTACAATTTTAGTTAATGGTGCTGCGAGAAATGGGGAGTGTGTGATGCCCCCTTCAGCTGTTGAGCTGTTGATAGGATCTACCTTTCCTTCTCCTACAACTCGTGTCAAGGTGAACTTCATTGGAAAACATATTGTTATTATATGAATTTCTCAAAAGTTTTGACTAATAATTGCTACTCCATAAATGTATAGAATTAATAATTAATGAAATGGCATGTTGTATATTTTCCTTGTAGGCAACTGAGAGATTTGAAGCAGTTTATCCCCGTCTGAAGGAGATTGCTCTTGCTATTACTCCTGATACTAAAGCTATGAAGCAACTTACACAACACCTATTACCCATTGCTGCTAAAGCTGTTGGAGATGGCAAGAAATGTTTGTCTTTTGCCATTGCTTTTTCTTTTCTGATACACCCCGACAACGGTGGAAACACGGGATGCAACGATACAGTTTCATCGCACAAGTTACAAGATCACACCATACAAAGTTTACAAAAATCAAGCTTTACAATAGTTCACCAGTTTACATTTTTGACCCAAAATGTACAAGTCTCCAGAAAACACCTCGCGTATATACGTCTCTAGACCCCATTACTCCCGATTTACCTTGGTTTGCAACCTACCTGAAAATGATACTCGAAAAGGTCAACATAAAGTTGGTGAGCTCGTAGGTTTAAAGAAACCAAGTTGTTGTGCCAATATTTCAAGTTGTGGACACTTGTGCAATATGACAGTGAATACATGTAACACATTCCATTTCAAACATAGCAATCCCATGCTATCAAATTTACATCCATATGGACCATTGCCACGCAATGTACTTAACATCTCAATTCACACGCACCTAAAGCCTACTAATTGGAGCTATATATAGGGCGGAAGATCACATATCATATCAAACCATAGCAAGTCCATGTTATAAACGATCCACCCTAGAATGTTTCACATATCATATCAAACCATAGCAAGTCCATGCTATAAACGATCCACACGGAAAGTTTCACATATCATATTTCACCAAACTAATGTCATTCACATAGCAGTTATAAGCACATAACATTGTCCCAAAAAACAATCAACTTTTGCACAATACAGAAAAATAGTTCAAAACATATTTGAGTATCATTTTCCCCCAACAAAAAAGAGTTAAAAATAGGGCTACAAACACTCACCTCAACAGATGATATAGGCTGAACAAGATAATCTCAACACTACGCACAACGGTACCCGGCCACGACCTAACATTAATTTCACCTTATTAACATTTTGTACAAAATTGTCTTATTATACAAGCGTTTGCATTGAAGTTCATGACAAGTCCTCATTCTTATTATAAAACGTTTTGGTATCATGGCTGTGTGGTAACTAAATAAAACAACTCGATGCGCTTGGGCTAAGCGCGACATCAACACATAACATCAAGAATAGACTCAACAAACTAGTATAATATAGAACATTCAAAAAAACCCGAGGAGAATCCGACGAGAAGTGACTAAGAAATCCAAGTCGGAAAAATAAGGGATAAATAACTCCACAACGATATAGTATATACGGTACTCGAAATAAAATAATAATATTTTATTATTTTTGTCTTCTTATCGGGCAAAAAGGGTAAGTATAAATCTTGCCAATTTAGTATGTTCACGGTCGATTAATTTAACCTTGACAATAAAAATTAAATTTATTCTTTAGTCAGATCGAGAAGAAAATAGGCATTTTCCAAAATATTTTCTAAGGGTGACACGTTTTGTAAAATTTCGGCATGACCCGTTTGTTTGTAAGAGTTTTCCTAAGGTTTCAAACCTAAATTTTCAATCACTTTTCCGCTTACAACAATTTCACCACAAAACAACAAGTTTATAATTCTCATAACGATCCGTTTAAACAACATTTTCATCGGCTATCCAAACTGTTTTAGTTCACTCAAGTACAAAACCACTCAAATTTCAATTAGCTATCCCAAAAATCCAAGTGCCGTTCTGGTCCATTATATCATTAGGCCTTACGGCCCATTAAAACTTCTTAGTTAGCCCGATAACCTTGACAATTACAGCATAGGTACCTTATTGGGCTTTGCGACCCGATAAGTTCACTAGTATCTTTTTACGTTTCCAAATAGGTCCAAAATAGTTCTCCAATACTTAATCATAAAATAAGTTCTCTTTACTTCAAATAAATAAGTCATACCAAAGCACAAGGATCTCAAGTCCAAAGAAATAAGTCGCGAAAAATAAGCTATGGTTTAATTATCCTTATTGGGCCGTGAGCCCAATAAGCTCAAAAGTTTGCTAATAAGCTCAAAAATAGATCCGTTCGTATCAAAACCCTTTTCGTTCTTCAAATAAGATTCAAACGTGTTAGAAAATATCCGATGTTATAAGCCGTGACCAATTTCTCTTATTGGGTCGGGAGCCCAACAAGCTCAAAAGTTTCAAAATAAACTAGGAATAATCCAATTTAGATTATAAGTTCAAAACCAAATAAGTTACCAATTTAAACGACGAACTAAGCACTCGATAAGCACACGAAATAAGCCGGTTTCACGATAAGCAAACCCACGAATCCCTTTATTGGGCCGAGTACAATATTAGGCCCACCAAGACCAAAAATAACAATCAAATAAGCTCAAAACCAAAATAGAAAATTAGACAAGCTAACAAGCTCCTTCAAGAATAAATAAATAATTAAATAAGCTTTAATAAGCTCAAAATAAGCCAACAAAATTATCAAAATGGACCGATCCCTACATCTTTTCCCTTTTTCCTTGTTGGACCGAAACCTACAAAAGCCCAAAACCACAAAAAAAATTAATAGTTTCAAATAAGCTCAAAAACAAAATAAGCTAGAAAATAAGCCCGAGTACAAAATAAGCTACCATATAAGCCCCAAGGTCTCGAAATAAGCAAAATAAGTCATGGGCCGAGCCCATGACCCTTCCCCTAGCTCACGGTTGGGCCGAACCAAACACAAAACCCAAATAAAAACCAAATAAGCCCTAACCAAGCTTATTCTTAAGCTAGACCTCAAAATAAGCACCTACAAGCTCTAAACAACAAAAGATTTCTTACCATAACAACCATGATATTAAGATGACCACTTTTGTTTACTTTCTTTTTGTCCACATCAAACCAAATGCACCCTTAATAACTTCGTTTTGATTTTTTTATAAATCTCGATTTAAAACAAACGACTTGTACAACTTGCTTAAGATCATCATAATAATCACAAAAGTACAACTTATTTAAAGATTTGAAACTTACAAGTTTTGTGGTTTTCGGTTGGAATTCAACTCAAAGAAACAACCCAAATGTTGTTTTGATTACCCGAGGCTATGAAAGTATCAACCCTTGTATGTTCTTGACTCTTAAATCTTGATCAAAATTTGAAAATGAAATGTTTTCTTGTTCTTGTGGTTCGTCCGAAAATACAAAGAGAGAAAGAGAGAGTATTTTTTTGTTGTTTTGATTTGAGACATGCAAAGTGTGTGTTTTGTGGTATATAAAAGAACAAAAGGGAGGACATGGTAGTGGCTAATTTAAACGAAAAATGAATACTCAAACAAAAAAAAGGAATCCCATGGAATTTTTATCTTATGTCGAGATTTAACACCGTGACTAGTTTAAATGAAAAATGAAACCGAATGTTTACGAAACGACTCCCAATGTACTAAAATGCGTTAAAATGCATTAAGATCGACCAAAAGTACATTTTTGTTATTTGTTTACTTAATTGTTAAACTCGCGTAGTTTTTCGTTTTCCTGACTAGTTTCTGGACGTAGTTTCTGAATTAATAAAATCTTTAAAAGTAACTTATTTATATAAGTTCATATAATCAACCCAAAGTATTTATTGCGATTACCCATACTGTCGTGCCGGTACGCGTTGCGTGATGCTTTTTGCTGAACGCGAGAAATCTTCCCGGTAATCGTTAAAACGATAACATAGATACTTCGATACCTTAAAGATGAATCAAAAGTGATTCATTTAAGAGGCCAAGACTCTCAATTCTCGGTTAAACCGTAACCATTTTACGCAAAAGAAGTCAACCAAAGTCAACTTTTCTAGTTTTTACTGAGAGAACTGACAAGATCGAAAGACACAGACATATAATTATAGTATTTTAAAAATACTAAAATTCAGAAAAAGTTATCAGTTATCACAGTCTAACCCCCTTAAAGGAATTTCTCCCTGAAATTCAGCTCAAGTCACCAGTATATCAATAATGGAAGTTCAAATCCTTAACCAAACGTGGTATGTGCTTAATTACACATACCTTTTACCTATAAAAACGAGCCTAAATGACCAAAAACGGACATAAAATGCCAAATATTTGTGTGTTTTATGATTTATACTGTGCATGTAATGGATATTCATTAAAGGACAAAAACAAAGCCAAAACTAACAAAACCAAGCACGGAATGGAAAGAGCGTAAAAAGTCAAAATCAAAGTCAAAGACGTGTTTATCTTAAATGGGCCAGCCCACACCCAAGTTAATGAGCCGAGTCAGCCCATTAAGCTTATCTATTAAGTCAAAGGCCTTTAAATTTAAACCAAGTCCAAATCCATTTCATAAAAAGCCCAAAAATCCAATTAATAAAATCAAGCCCAAACCACTTTAACAACCCATAACCCTGTTAGCCCATTTATCCTACAACCTTTTCACCGTTAGTCCTTAGGGACTAACATAGTTAGTCCTTGACTATTGCACCGTTAGTCCCCAAGTCCTAACTCCGTTACCCTTTTACCCCTAATACCTGTTAACTCTTTCTAAACATTTACCCACCAATCCCATTCACTATTCACCGTCTCTCCCATTTTACCCTGCATATCCCGACAAAACCCACTTAACCTTTTCCCTTACAACCTGACACCCAATTTAACCTATTATCCTAAGATAATGACAAAACCACCTTGGCAATCCTCTATTCTCTGATTGGACAGAGTTACAAGGCAAAGATTCAAGGGGTAGGATTTGAAGGCTTGGAGAGGAAGTTAGAATGGATGGCTTAGATTAAAGATTGAAGGCATCTCTTAAGTCTCTCACAGAAGAAACACACCCAAGCCCTATGGCTTTTCTATAAATAGGGTTTGAAATCTTCATTTGTAAGTAGTTCGTTTTTAGGAGTAGTGTAGGTTTATGCTTATCTTTACTGCTTAATTTCCTTTTAATTGTATTTTAATTTCAAGCATTGTAACCTTTTTAAGATTTATAAAATTTTAGTTAAGTTCATTTAAATCCTGTTCTTATGCACTTAAGCTTTAATACTTTTTTACAAGTCATTTAAATAAGCTTATGAGTCTTGTTTATTGCTTAAAGTCTATTGTTTCTACTTAAAATCCACCCTAAAAGTTACCACAACTTAATTTGGTGCTTAAGTTAGATTTCAATAGCTCTAATTTAGTCTAAGTTTTAGTTTTAATAAGTTTAGGTTTAGTTCTGATAAGTTTAGTAGGCTGCTTATTCAAAAAAAGCCAAATCTGTTAGTCCATTGTTTTCTTAAACTGCTTATTAGGAGAATTAATTAAGTCCTCATTTAAGTTATGGTTTTTATGTTCAAATCTAGTCTCTAATGCATCTTCTAAATCTGTTTTGAGACTTTTGTACTTAAGAAATCCTATTAAGTATTTGGATCAAAACAGTCAAGGGTCTCTTTGTGCAGATTATGTGAGGTCAGTTCATGGCTTATTTTAGGGTAGTCTTTGCTGAATTTAGTTTATAATGATCTTAAGTTCTTCTGTTTTTAGTTTTTAAATTGATAAAAAGTGTTTTAGAGTCTTATTTTGTAGGCTGCAAGTAGCTTATTTAGTTTCTACCAAATTCAAAAAAAAAGATCAAAAATCTGGCTTAACAGCCCTTTTTAAATGCTTTTATATTAGCTTAAATGTTTTTCAAAATGATTAGATTTTGCTTTTTCTTATTCTCAGTAGTACTAGCTTTATATGTTTTCACTTTTTAGCCTTTAGCTTGTGCATTAAGCCCTTTAAATTTAGCTTAGAAAGTAGCTTGTTAGCTTGCTTGTCTGTTTTTAATGCATTCTGTCTTAGTGCTTTTCAGTCCCTTTCAGCTTATTTTCTTTGCTTATTTTTAATCCTATTTGCTTATAAGGTTTAGGGCTTCATCTGTTTTAAGCTTATTTACCTTTTTCATTTGCTTATTGTGTTTATAAAAGCTAAACAAAGCTAAACAATTTAGCTTTTATGTAACTTAGTTAAAAAAGCCAATCTGTCATGGCAATTAGCTTATTACTAGCTTATTTTTAAGATTTATAAAAAGTTCTTTTTTTAAAGTTTTCCATTTTTGCTTATTTTATAACTTTTTAAAAAAAGAAAACAAAAAAAATGTTTTATAAAAAAGGGAAGCCACAGGGGTCGAACCTGTGACCTCCTCTTCACACACCAACACCTTAACAACACCACACACTGCCAACTCGCCCTTGGGTCTTTTTCATAAATGTATTGTTTCATTTAATATTTA
>BQNB010188843.1:1154-11919 GCA_026074375.1 Tanacetum coccineum | reverse complement strand
TCTTATATATCTTGTGCTATTGATCTTGAAGTAACACGCCTCGGACCCTTATTCCGCTGCGACCCAATTTGGAGGTGTTACATAACCGACGTACTCGGGACGTTCGGGAACTTCATCGTAGAAGTGATCTTGTTGAAATATCGGATGTGAGCATGTGGGTCTTCTTTATCATGTCCAAAAAATTGCTTGTTTTGAACAAGATTAAGTAGACCATGCTTGATCTCAAAGTTGTTCGCGATAATTTCGGGAACAACGATCGCATCCTCGTAACCCTCGGTGGGTGCTTCGAGTAATTGCGCCATAGTACGATTATCGGCCATCGTAACTATAGGATGATTGAAAGTTTCTTGATTGTTATTTGGTTTCTCAAGATTGGGTGATTCAACAGAAGTTTGTCGGACTTGTTGTTGTCGACGTTTACGGGCTTGAGAACGAGTGCGCATGCACAAAATAGAAATATAAAAGAAAAAAAATTGGTTTTTCAAAGATTTAATCACAATGTATTTTAATGGACAATGAGGTAGGACAACTTCAACCAAATAATCTACTTACTTCACGGTAGCTCTCAAAAAGATAAACGCACAGGTGAGCGGAGGAGTAGGAATAGCGCGAAGCTTATTTCTCCTTTCGGGTCGTAGTTCCTCGGAACAACCCTCCTTATACCCACTTTTTAGTTTGTTAATCAAATCGAGGTGAGCCGTACGTCGTAAGAGACACAAATGGCAAGTTTTTAAATCTTTTGTTCGATTTGGGAACCAACAAGTTCACCGGAATTTATTATGATAATACCTCAATTGAGAATATTATATTTTGGTATTTTTACCAACTTGTGAATTTTATTTCTTGATTAAGACAATGTTTTTATATTTTTAGTTTTTCTTGTTTTATAAATATATACTAAAAAAGAAATGAAAAATATTTTTGTATTTTTATAAAAATAAAAGAGATATTCACAAATTCAAACACAATTTGTCAAACGTAACGATAATTCGTTTCACAGCCTCCCCGGCAACGGCGCCAAAAATTGATTCGTTCAATAATATATATATAATATATAAGCAAACACTCAACCAATTGCCTTTGACCAAGGCAAGAAGTCAAAATTCACTAAATAAAATATATATGTAACCGGAAGTATGAGTTCCCGGGTCGTTAAGTCCCAACAATATCAAAACACTCAAACCAAATACCTTTAGCCAAGAATGGTCAATACGTTCACAAAAAATACTCATATATACCGTAACCGGAAGTATGAGTCCCCGGGTCGTTTTATCCCAACGAGGCTTGAATGGAAAATCGAATTACGAATTGATGACTGATGTTTGAATAGGACAAGGTTATGATGGGTTTTCTATTTCTACCAATTAAATATACAAAAACGATTAAATAAAACCTAAAAACGAAAACTAAATAACTTAAATCCTAAAACGGGCACGAAAAACGAGGGCTAAAAACCTAAATTTTGCAAATTAAACCCTAAAACAAATTTAAAAGCTAAAATAGATTCTAAATGACAAATAACGAAGTTTTAAAAAAAACTAGACTAAAAACGAAGAGTCGTCTTTGACCCAAAAAAAGAGTCAAGACAAGTACGGGACGAATCCCCGTTCTTTAAAAGTAAAATTTTGAAAATTAACCTTTATAAAAAAACTTTTATTATATTTCTAACAAAGTATATTAAGAACAGAAAATTTTAAAAAAAAAGTTTATATTTTTCTGATTAATATTTTATTTTTTATGATTTTTTAAGTTTTAAAAAGAAAATAAATTATAAAAAATACTAAATGATTATAACAAAATCTAAAATTCAAGAAATAAAATTAAGTTAAAAGGGTATTAAGAAAAATAAAAGAACAACGCCAACTTTAACTCAAAAGCTAGGATATAAGCCTAATTGGCTTATGAGCTTAATGGGCCAAAGTACCTTTATCAATTTGATTGTGCAATAGGATAACATGTGCAAAACCCCAAGGGCAGTGTAAGTAGCTTGGCTTATAAGAGAGTATGTCTGCAGTTCGAGGTCTTGGCCCTCTTTTAGCGACTATAATATATATAAATTTTTGATTTTTTTCTCTTTTTTAACAAGAAACTTGAAGACAAGCTAGGAAATAGCATTTTTGCTAACTGAAACTTTTAATGATTGCTTAAAAATAAGCCAGAAAAGCTTATTGAAATAGACAGAGTGCAAAAAAAATGAAATAAAGGCAATGAGGCTTAACTAATGAAGGAATTTAATGGAAAAAAAATAACAATAAGCAAAGAAAAAGGAAATAAGCAAGAAAGACAATAAACAACATCTAATAAGCAAATAGGAACAGATTTAAACAATAACATCAAGCTGAAAAGGCATGAAAAAGCTATAAGCACTTATGGGATAAAACTGCCAAAATCAGACTAAGGGGCATAAAAGGGCTTAAAAGTAAGCTGCTAAAAGACTTTCAAATCCAAAAACAAGTTGAAACAGATAATAAAGGATGTCTAATGAGCTTATAGAACAAGAGTAAGGAACTACAACTAATGGGAGCTTATGATTATCAACTGCTGAATTTATGACTTTGTTAAAATAGAAATTTTTTGGCAGAAAGATAAAATGCCAATGAACACTTAACTTGAACTATTGCTACTGCATTTTACTCTAAAGGGAAATAAGCAAAGGATCCTAAGGGCCTACACCTATTAAGCAAAAGGGTATAAAAATAAACTACTAAAAACAGATAAATAAGCTAGAAAACCCCTAAAAAAATTTAAAATTTTATAAAGCTAAAACTGTGTTCAAAACAGTCCTAAGGGCTCTTTTATGCTTAAAAATAAGCACTCTAAAGGGACACTAGGGGCTTAAGGCTTATAGGACTTATACATGAGCTTATTGGCTTTCTAGAAAGGCCAAAAAAACTAAGGTTGCAGATCAAATAAGCCAAGAAAAGAGGGCTGAAAAGATGGTGCTAGCACCAGGGGAAATACTTTTTGGTTTCAACAAGGGCACAACAGGCTTAAAATTAAGCTGGAAAAAAAAAGCTTTGAAACCTATGATAAGCTAGAACAGATAAATACAGGCACCTAATGAGCTAAAATACTAAAAATCAAAACTCAAAACTAATGGAAGCTTATGAGTAAATACCAATAGACACTTAAGCCTTTTATTCCTGCTGCATCTTTAGTGATAAACAACTATGAAAACAGCACATAATCAAAAGTGAGTCAAATAAGTTGGACTAAAAACCTACTTACCACAGATTCAACCCATGGTTCTACAAACTTAAGTTTTGATATTTAACCATTAAAAACCTGAAATTTCTGACCAATAAACTTAATTTAAACTAGCTAAAACTAACTCAGAAACTAGAAAGCATTTTCAACTTGGTTTGACCCGTTTTGACCCTTAACCCAAACACCCCTTAAACATCATTTTTTGTATTTTTGAACTATAATCACAGTAAGGTGTGATGCAAATAAGAACTAGTGATCAAAAAGGACACATTAACAATTATAAAACAACAAAATAAAGCACAGAAAAGTAATACAATAATCCAAACAGTTATAAAAAAAGCCTAAAACACAGATTTTTGATAAAACTTAAATTCATTAAAAGCAAAGTTTTTACAAGACTGAGAAGTAAAATGACAAAATTGAATGCATAACAACAAACATTCCTAATTAAAAACGAAAGCAACTTCCTTTATATCGTCTCATTTTCATTTGTGTTCTTTCCTTTTATATCTGCCATGGTCTTTCATTGCTTTTGAGCTTGTGTGTTTGTTTTGTGAGATGAATCCATACTCAATCCTAGCCCATGAAATGCCTTGGTATCCAAACCTTTGATCCTGGCCCTTGATGTGTTGTGGTGCCCACGGATTGCCAAGGTGGCAATGGTTTCATGTGATGGGGGAAAGTAGTGGAGGTGGGGGGAAAGGATTATCCAGGGTGTAGTTATGGTTGCAGGGTAAAAGAAAGGAAGAAAACCCGTGACCTTTAATGGGGTTTTGAGCTAGGTCGTATAAAATGGGTTTTAAATCGTTTAGGGATGCAGGGGAGGTTTGGTGATTGGCAACAAATGAACCCTCAACTTGTATAAAGAGTTTAACATGAAAGGGTCCTTGTGTGATATAACTTTTACTAAGTGGCAGGATTGGTCCCTTAGGGTTAATTGAGGTTTTGCATTTTTTCGTTCCTTTTGGTAATTACAAGGTTGAGGTTTGGGGTCAGAAATGCCCCTCAACCTATATCTCTAATTGCAATATTAGTCCTTTTTGTAATACAAAGACTAAGGGTTGCAGGAATCCCCCTCTACTTGTATTTTAACTAAATTACAAATTCACCCTGTCTTTGTTTCTATTGTATTATAAATATGGGAATTGGGCAATTGCATCCTCAAGTTATATTTTCCTGCTTCGAGCTTCTCGGAGTTGACTCTGACTTTGACTATGTGACTTGATTACTTTTTGGCTTCGATTATCATTACATAGAGCTTACAGAATTGAAGATTCAAGAAATGGTTAACATATGGGTTTCAGGGGAAGCTTAATGTTAAAATGTTTAACCATTTATATGCTACATCGAGGTGAAGGTTTTTACTACTGCTAGTCTTTGTTACTACTGCTAGTGTAAGTTTCTACTGCTCAAGTTCATTTTTCTTAAGGTGCGTAATGGAGGGCAATTTGGGTCATTGGAATACTTGGATTAAAAGTGTAATATTGGTTCGTAGTTGTGAAGATCAAAGTTGCATACTTTAGTCTCCTATTTGATGATGACAAAAAGGGGAAGAAGATTTGATGATTTGCAACTTGTAGATCCTTGGTAGCTTAAGGGGAAGTTTTCATTCGTATATTAACTTCAGGGGAAGTTTGTGCTTATTTGGTTTTGTCATTATCAACTAGGGGAAGATTGTTGGGAATTATATTTGAGTTGATAAGACAAAACAAGAATGAAACAAAAGGACTAAAATCGTCATTCAAGAATTCTACAAGCTGGTGGAGAATTATTGAAGATTTAGTCAAAGATATCAAAAGATCTCCTTAGGAAGAAAGAAGATAACAGAAGATCAAGTTAAATGTTTAAAAGATTTATGTTTATCTCTTTGTAAAACCTATTATCTCTAGTATATAAAGAGATACAGGTTATAGGTTTTATGCTTCTAGAAAAGTATGTGTTCTCAATGAGAGTCGACTAAAGAAAACGTGTGTGTGTACACGTTTGTATAGTTAGTAGTAGACGTCTATCTAGAGTTTAGCCTCAAGGTAATCAAGGTTTTCCTTGATCCCTGTTACAGTTTATTGATGTAACCGTATTATCTTGATCAAATAATATTGGGGCTGTGGTGAATGTTTGGTAAAACCTTGTTATGATAATATTGATTCTATGTTTGAATATTCCGCCTATGTTATCATTATCCTAGATTAGTTCTTAACAAACTAGAGCTACAACGATCTATAGGTTTTCACAATAATTGTTGGGACTTAAAAGACTTCATGGATTCTTAGAAGTTACTACTGCTCAGGTACATAATGGAAATTATGCTAAGTGGTTAGTACTAGTAGTATAATGTTACCACTGCTAGTTACTACTGTTAGTATAATTTAGTACTGATAGCATAAAGTTACTGCTGTTAGTTGAAGTTAAGACTGCTCAGTGTTGAAGACTAAAATATAAGCTAAGTAGTTAGTGCTGAATGAAAGATATGAGACAACAAGTCTAGAAGGATATGACTTGTTACTTTAGGGAGATCTCAAGACCTTATTTGAGCCTAATGAAGAAGATGAAATATGGAAGAATCAATAGGACTACAACTTGATAAGCTGGAGATTGTTTGACTCATGTGGAGTTCATGTACTATTGATGAATACTAGAGTTGCTATTCATATGATGATTGAGAAGAAATATCCTCTAACTCAAGAAATACTTTCAAGGATGCTAAATAGAAGACTAAAGGTTGATTATGAAAGTGAGATGGCATTTGAGCTTCTTAGATTTACAAGATCACAACTTCAGAAGTAAACTTTATTAATAACCAAAACATTACATTAATAATTCAAATAAAATTAAAAATATTACAATAAATTAGTATTCATTTTATCAACGCTAAATGTGTTCCGCTAAATCGGCTTTTTGACTAAACTATTAATGGCCTCTTCTTCATCCGTATCATCGAAAAAGAATTGATTGAAATTCATTTGTTTAATTTGAGAAATAAAAAATAAGAAATGGTTGTTGTTGGTGTTTTTTTAGAAGAAAGTATATAAAAAATAAAAAAGAAAGAGTTGTATTTATAGAAAAAGAGGGTATATTTTTTTTCAAATAAACAAACACTCTCGTCAATAGCCAACAACTATTTTTTTGTTTTGGGCACGCATTTGTTTGCAACCTCCTGTAAGGGGGGATGGAGGAAGCGTCGGTCGCCACCAGACCGACCAAACATCCAGGTTCACTACTAGTCTTTTCTTTAAGAGGATTTAAACTCGCGAATCTTTGTTGAGGACTTGGTTTTCACTCGAATATTGTTGTGCCAGAAATCTTTTAGTGTTAGCATGTAATATAAGATTGAAAGACAGGAATAATAGTGTTTTGTAATGAACAAAGCTTATCGGTGGAGTCTTAATCTTTTTCATCGGTTCAATCGAATTCGGATAGACCATGGGATCATGCAACACTACATATTAAGTATAGAGAAAAATATATATGTGTATAAAACTGGTTCAACCATTAAACCGTAACTAAACCACATCAATAAAAAAACCGAGTTTTAAAATGTTAGCTTATATCACTTCATCATCCATACACGAAAATGATTAGATCTTAGAGAGAGAAAGAGGGTTTTAGAGAGAGAAAAAAATATATGAAAAGAATGAAGAGATGGTGGATTACAAATGAGAAGAAAAATGTAACCAACACCCTCCTAACAAGCTAGGAGGGTGTTATTTATACCCTAGGGGGACTAGCCACTTAGGCTTTTGTTTGGGCCAAAACTAACACACTAATGGGCTTTAAGCCCAAAACCTAGGCCCAATTAGCTTAGACAATTCCCGTAAACTATATTTTCCTATACAAGGCTAGAGAATAAATAATGACCATCACTTTACTAAAAACAAGGGTAACAATCTCCCCCTAAGGGGTGGTTATTGCGCTTATGGCTTCACTTCTCGTGACGTCGTGGATCTTGAAGCCTTATGTTATTGAGAATTCTTTTGAAGTTCCTTTTGCATGCTTGCGATCTTGGATCTTGTTCTTGACTTGATATCTTTGTCTTAATCTTGATATGTTGGCATTTAGCCTTGACTTTATCCTTGACTTTTAGATATTTAAATCTTTATCCAAGAATCTTATGCCATCTTGCGATCTTGTGTCTCTATTGACATGCTCATTATCTTGAAAGCTTGCTAAAAATCTCCCTAACATTGATATTTTACTTGATCTGCTTGCAATATTATCATTGATTTTCTTTGAGAAAGTTCTTGTATATCAGAGCTTGTGGAAGACTTTGACACATGTACTTGAGCTTTCATCATGTATTTATCTTTGTCAATTGATCATGAGCATGTGGTAGTGAATCTGACTCAGCTGGAATGAGGTTGTAATGCCGTCAACTATACCTGAAATTTAATGTTAGTGATAAATAGCATATATGGACGAATATGGCTTTGTCATTCGTCATAGTTCGATTACATTAACCTCCGGTTTTGTGAGGACCGTTTTATAATATAATATACTGTACCTGTGATCAGGTAGATTCAATTTATAAGAATCTCCTTGACAGGGTTTCCAACTTGAAGTGTTAGATCCTCTAACGCATGTGCATTAGATCCACCGTACTTGCTAGTTCTTATTATAGGAACGTCTCAAAGCAGACAACACGATAAGAGTGAATCAGTTATGTTGATAGAAATAATGCCTAAAAACGTTATTAATATTTTTCAATCTCTCTACGTTTTGATAATCATAAAATGTAAAAGCGCTCAATGTAAAATTAAACGTAAACAAGTAATTAGTAGTAAATTTTCATTTCGAAAATTTAATGACTTAAAGGTATGAATAAATAAATGCTTAAATCATTTTATGATCAAATGAATTTTTATTCAACCTCATATTTTTTATAAAATGTTACAAACAATCTTATAACTTTTACAAAACATTTTCTACATTTAAAAGAAATGTTTTATTCAAAATAAATATTTTGTATTCAAATTTTCTACCCAAAAACGGTTAGAAATGTTCCAGAAAACACCTCCCCTGGAAAAGACAAAAAATAGAGCGTCTGAGCCTGGGCGGCCACCTTAGTGATAAGGAGACCGGCCATAGAGCTAAAGGGCCCCTCGCCGACAAAAAAGGCTCCCAACTTGCATATAAATATGGAGGTGTTCCCCTACTGATTTTACTCACTTTTGCTCACACATTCTTTATGTTTCTAATCAGGTTTATACTTTTAGTTCATTCCGTTGATCATTAAATGATAAGCTTTGTTGTCCAAGTGATCAAAGTCTTAACAACTTGCCTATAAATACTGGACTGTTCCCCACTGATTTTCTCACCTTTTGCCCTTATTCTTTTCTGTCTAAAACCAGTCCACACATTTCCTAAAATCCTTTGATCATTTAATCATAAAGCTTTATTTCCAAGTGATCCAAGCTTAGATCTTCAAGTGCAAGAGAAGAATACTTCCTACCATAAAGTAAAGAAGTATTATAGATTAGTGTATGTTCTTGCAACCTTGTTGCAAGTGTATTATATTTTGTCAATTATTTTTGTACATTGAAGGTGTGTATCATAGTTGTGTATAATAGGTAGATTGTGGTAATTATTGTAAGTATAGTTAGATCGGGGTGACCTTAGTAAGTAGTGTTAGATCGGTGTGATCAAGGTAGTGTCTAGTTGAAGTGAAGTTATGAAGTAAAGTATAGAATAGTTGTGAAGGGTAGAGAAGTTGTGAAGTGAAGAAAAAGTTATGTGGTGAAGTGAAATCGTGAATTGTTGTGAAGTAGTGTGGTTAGTTGTGATAGATTGGTTCTAGCTAGGATTAGAACTCGACATTTGGCTTAGTGTCGGAAATCGGTGTAAGCTTAGTTGTGTACGGTTTTCTCCGCCTAAAGGGAGCTTGTTGACATAGTGAAGAAAACTCTCGAGTTTGGTGCTCGGGGAGTGAAGTAGGGCGAAGAGGTCCTTCGTTATTGAACCACTATAAATCCTTATGTTGTGGTTTTATCTTTCTAACTCTTATCTCTTATCTTGCATATTTAATTCATATATTGTTTATTTAGTTATATTGTTCATATTGTTCACATATTGAATTCACATAAAGTCGAATCTAAATTTTTATAAACAAATTATACATTAATATAAAAAGCGGTAAACTATTCAACCCCCCTTCTAGTTTTCCACAATTGGTATCAGAAGCCACGGTCAAACAAGATTTTTAAAATAAATTATATTTTAAAACTTGAATCGATTTATAGAACTGGAAAAATATTTAGAAGGGCAATCTATGCAAAGACCACCACTATTTGAAAGTGATGGATTTATTTATTGAAAAAATAGATTCGAATCTTATGTGAAATCAAAAGATCTAGATCTTTGGCATATTATTACCTACGGTGATTTTCTTCCTATTCAAAATAATCCCGAAACTAAAAAGGATGAAATTGTATCATTTGAAAAACAAAGCGATGATCTTAAAAAGAAACTTGCTAAAAATAATGAAGCTAAAATGGTAATTTATAATGCTTTGCCACGTAAAGAATACGAAAGAATTTTTATGTGTAAAACCGCAAAAGAAATTTGGGATACTTTATTAATCACACAATAAGGTAATAGTCAAGTCAAAGATAACAAAATAGATCGTCTTGTTCAACAATATGAACAATATACGATTCCGGAAGAAGAATCGATAGATAATGCTTTTGCTAGATTTAATACTATTATTACTAGTCTAAAAGCACTTGATGAAGGTTTTTCTAGCAAGAACTATGTTAGGAAATTTCTTAGGGCACTTCATCCCAAATGGTGCGCAAAGGTTACGACTATTGAAGAGTCGAAAGATTTGACATCGTTATCACTTGACGAACTTATTGGAAACTTGAAAGTTTATGAAGTAATAATTAAGAAAGACTCTGAAAGGGTCAAAGACAAAAGAGAACAAAATAGATCTCTTGCGTTAAAGGCTAAAAAGGAATCTAGTGATAAAGATAGCTCGACTTCCGATAGTGAAGACGAAGAATATGTCATGGCCGTAAGAGAATTCAAGAAATTCTTCAAAAGACGAGGAAGATTTGTAAGACAACCACGAGATGAAAGAAAGTCATTGCAAAGAAGTAGAGACAATGGTAAAAGTGAAAGAAAATGCTTTAGATGTGGAGATTCAAATCATCTCATCGGAGAATGTCCAAAATCGTCAAGAAACAATAATCAAAGAGCTTTCATTGAAGGAGTGTGGAGTGATAGCGGCCAAGATAAGGAAGAAAAGAATAAAAACAAAACTTGTCTTGTAGCTCAAGCGTCTAACGAGATATGCTTAGAAATTAATTTGAAGCCCGTCGAATGGATTAAAGATAGCGGATGCTCAAAACACATGACGGGGAACCGAAGGCTATTTTCTACATACCAAGCATACAACAGATGTAACGTTATCTTTGGAAGTAATTTGCGTGGTAACATCATTGGCAAATGTACGATTTCTCATGACTCCCTAATTATTGAAAATGTTAAACACGTAGATAATCTAAAATTCAACTTGCTTAGTATTGGTCAAATATGTAATAATAAGTGCAAAGTAATATTTACC
>BQNB010188842.1:0-11919 GCA_026074375.1 Tanacetum coccineum | reverse complement strand
GACACTCAGGGATCTATAAAGATCATCAAGAACAAAAACCATATCATCATTGATTTTTTTCAAGTTTTCACTTCGTTTTCATATTCGACATCAAATGTAAGATCTCAAACAACAAGTGTTCAAGCCTTCTTTTTGTTTCGGTTTGCAAAAGAGAACAAAAAGATCAAGAGAAAACAAAGGAGAAACCTACCTTATATTTCTTACACGATCTTCATTGCCTTAACTTTCCACCCATTAAAATAAGGGTTTGGTTGATTTAATAAAAACGAGTGGGGTGTCAGTTATGTGATTTGTTTCTTATCAAACAAAACAAGAGATTTGTTTATGTTTGTGTTTCAATTTGGTGGAAGATAATTGGTGTCGTCGGCATTAAGTTGTAGGAGATAAGATTTGTTGTGAGGTTTGATATCTTGAAAAGAGGTTTGTGAGAGAGAGTGGCTGCGTGTATCATATTTGTGATTTAGGGTTAGGGTTGTAAAAAGTGTGTGAGATAAGAAAAAGAGGCGTGTGTTTGTGAGATTAGGGTTAGTACAAGTGAGTGAGTGCTCTTTTATTCAACTGCTACTAGGGTTAGTATTTTATGATTTTGTGAGAATTCTTTGTTGGGCCTTAATATTCGATCACATACACATTATCATTTGGGCCTATACCGAAAATTTAGATTAAACATAAGTGGACATTAAGTGTGTTGAATATTTTTGGGTTCATTTTGAGATATCATTTGTGCATATTTTTGTGACAAATCAGGTTTTATTGTAATCTTGATTCATTGTCGATTGATATTTTTGTGAAAATAGTGATATTTGTGCGTGATTTGGTTTGTGTGATATTTTGGATCGAAAGTTTTGAAGTTTGTGTCGAAAATTTTTAGGTTCGTTTGGAGATTTCATTTATGCTTATTTTTTGACAAATTAGAAAATGGATTCGAAAATATGGGGGAGAAAATTGTTGAGCTCGAAAAAGCTTTAGCAAAACGAACAAAAGAAAATTCCGATTTGTCAATGAAAATTGATAATCTTGAATATGCTTTTGCTTTTGAATTAAAAAGGGCAACTACGGAGAGAATGACAGCTTTCGAAGAAGAAAAACGTGTTTTTGTATCAAAAGTTACTCATCTTGAAAAGATTTTAATTCAACAAACAAAAGATTTTGATGATGTCAAGCTCGAATTGTCAAAAAGAACCGCTAAATTTGAGGCGTATTTTGAAAAACTTGAAAAAACAAAAGTTGTTCTTGAACAACAATTGGCTACGTAAGGTTGATGACTTCTAAAGCTGAAAAGAATCAATTTTTGAAAGAAATTAATCATTTGAGAACTCAATTGGAAAATCTGAAAGGAAAGTCTGTGCAAACTAAGTTTGATAAACATTCAATTTTGGGAAAACCAGCAGCTGATAAATTGTGGATAAACTCTCAAATTTCAAAATCATGGTTTTCTCCCAAAGTTGATGTGCAAAAGAGTTTGTTCCAAAAACCAGTCACTACACAGTCTTTGCCCTAAATATGAATGAAACCAAGATCGCTTTTAAAACGAATTGCATATTTGGAATCAAAAATTGGCCGTCTAAGATATTCGTTCTTGTCAAAAAAGAATATCATGAGTTGAGGACTTCATATAATGCTTTAAAAGTGAAGTTTGATTCTCTTAATCGGCAAAAATGGAACATCAATGTTTCCCAAAAAAAAAAAAAACAAAAGAAATCTTCAAAACCTAAAGAAAGTGTTTCAGAAAAGGTTTACACGTGTGAATCTTTAAAACCATTTTCACGAAGGGTTTCTCAGTTTACAACCTATTCTTTACAAAAAGATAAGAAGTTTTCTAAGAAATCTCAAAGTTTTGAAACATTTTTTCCTCATAAGGGTTTTAAGACAAGAGCTTCAAATGAAAATAATCAATCTTTTGAAACATCACACTCGTGTTTTACACCGGTAAAACAAGTGTGGAGACAATTAAGGCAATCTCAACTTTTTTGAAGCATCTTCTTCTCAAAACAGTTTTAAGACAAGTACTTTCAAAGGAAAGAATCACGTTTTTGTTACTCCACACTCTCGTTTTACACCGGTAAAACAAGTGTGGAGGCCAAAGCAAAGTCATTCGAAATCTTTCAAATATTCCAAATCAGAAATGCTTTCGATGCAAAACAAGAATGAATTTGCTTCAACCATCAACAAGAAAGGAAGATTTTCAAACGAAACAAATTTTTAGAATGTTTTATTAAATGACAATAACAAATGGAAATCTTCTTTGTCAACAAGATTTAAAACTTCAAATGAAACACCGGTTTCAAGCCCTCGTTGGAACTCAACATCTTTACATCGTCTTGACACAACTTTCAATTGGTTTTCAAAAATTGGGGTTAAAACCCCGTTTGACTGTTGCCTTAAATGGGTTCCAAGAGTTGTTGTCTAAATTCGATGTAAATGGTTTGTAATCATATATCAGATTGCAACCCGTGCTTTAAATAAAAGGAAAATGTACGCTTCAGTGCATTTATCCTTAACAACGAAAAGAGAAATCTTTTCGGTCTTGAGCTATTCAAATAAAAAATTCAAAGTTTTGTAGCTCAAGTCAATGGTTTGTAATCAAATGTCAGATTGAAACCCGGTCTTCAAATAAAAGGGAAGTGTACGTTTCAGTGCGCTTTACCTTAAAAAAGAAGAGAAATCTTCTTGTTTTGAGCAAAAATTATTCAACTTTTTCAAGAAGATTTTCAAAAATCTTTCAAAAAGTTTGGCTCATCATTATGGTTTGTTTTTAAAATTCAGATAAACAACCCGGTTTTTCAAATATAAGATAAAAGTGTAAGTTTCGTGCGCTTTATCTTTAAATGAAGAGAAATCTTCTTTGTCCAGAGCTTTTTCTTTTCAAAATCTTTTTCAAAAAAAGTCTGTGCTCGGGACGTCGACCTTGCTAAGTAAATGTCAGCTTAGGACTCATTCTTCAAATAAAGGAAAGTGTACATTTTTGTACATTTATCCTCGCAACGGGAAGTTTACAACTTCTTGGACTTGAGCTATTTCATTTAAGATATTCAAAATCTTGAGCTCAAGCAAAATGGTATACAAATGAAATTTTTTTGAACAAATGAATAATAATCGATTTAAAAGAAGTTGTGGTCAAGTATGTTTATATCGATAAGCGTGCAAATGGTGAAGATTGTGTCCGGTTACGACCATTTTCTGAAATTAACAGGATGATGAGTGAGCAATCTACTAACCATACGTTTTAGATATTTATATACTTTGACGCAACCATTTTTCAAATTTGTTTAGAACATTCAAAAAGGTTCCAAATCATAATCATGCTATATCCGTTTTCTCCCATGTGTTTTCAAAATCTCATATAGCTATTTTAATCCATTGATATCAAAAATATCACATGGTATGCTATTTTTGAGGGGGAGAAAATTGGATTAAAATAGGGATGAGCATATAGACCCGAATCCCGGTACCGAACCGGAACCGTACCGGTTCCATACCGAAACGGTACCGAATCCTGGTATACGGTACTGGACCGGTACCATGATTCGATTAAAAAAATCGGGACCACTAGTTCGGTACGGGACCGGTACCAAATCGGGAAATTACTGAAAAATACGGGAAAAACCATCGATTTCCCGGTACCGGTCCCGTTCGGTACGGTACCAGTACCACTAATTTATGCTCGGGAAAAAATCGGTACCACTAATTCGGTACGGGACCGGTACGGGACCGGTACCGTGCTCATCCCTAGATTAAAATGTGATCAAGAAAGATAAATGCTTAAATGTGTGGAATTACAAAGTGATCTGAAAGACTCAAAGTGCAATCAACTCTTTCCTTCATGTGCAAAATAATTTTGAATAAATAATTTTAAATATCGATGCACATGTGTAGGGGGAGTATTTCTCAAAAGTAAAACTTTCAAAGTGTTAAATGTTTTGATTTATATCAAACACTTTGATTGATTTTCAAATGGTTTTAAGGTTTCGATCTTAATACCCATCAACCAACTACCTCACAATGATCAAAGAAGAAATAAGGTGGTAAGGTTAGGTATTATCCCATGATCCAACCAGAATTGGAGGGATCTACCCAGGGACATTCCATAGATTGAATAGAAGTCCTTAGGTATGATGGAGTAGAATGTGAATGGGAATAATGTTAACTAAGGCATGAGTTATCATTGGAACAATCACAACGGAAGATAATGCGGAGCGTTGGTTTACATTGAAGGGGTTGAAGAAATGAAAAAGTAAAATGATATGATAAGGGTGAAAAGAAAGAAGCCCTCACAAAATTTATGGCAGAAGAAACAGGGTCAATAATAATCTATATAATATTCACAAAGATGACTTTTGGTATTGAAGAAAGACATCATGGAACAGTGATGGCAATGCCAACCTTCCAGCCACTCAAGATTCTCTCAAAAGAATTCTTGGTTTCATTGTCATTGGGATTTAAATAGGCATAATCTATTAAATTCACCCGAGAATTGTGATATTTGTATGGTGGCAGTCTGCTCCAGCCTCCGATCACAAAAACCAAAAAGCACTTATTGAGTCTAGAGCCAAAAAGAGATCAAATCATAAATCTCACATAAGACACAAAAGTACATTTGTATTAAACATCAAAGATACAAAAAGTACAAGAGTCGGCTTATATGTCTATGTGATATTGCATGTCTTAGTGACATTGCCGGAACATTCAAGAGTGATACATTTAAATTAAACGTATTTCACAATGATTATAGATGGAAATCCTCCAGTGCTAACTTTCAAAGCCAACGCTGAACGTTAGGTCACTAATTTAAAAATGAATGTTTTTATGATTAAATTAGTGTTAACTAGTAATTCTAAGTGATCTAGTTGTTATGTGTTTTTCAAAATTTGTTTTCAAAAAATCAAACACATTTCCTAGTTTAAGTCATTCAAGTGAAGTGTTGGATTACCAAGATACTTTTGATATCACAATTTTAATAAGGGGAGATTGTTGGAATTAAAGTTAGTAGTTGACTCTCATGCTTCGACCGCACTTCACACATGACGACACTATCGAATATTCAGGTGCAACAAGATTATGATATGTTTGATGGCTCATCAAATGCATCAGGGGGAAGGAGAAGTGTTCTAGCTGATATTTTCGATAGAGGCAACAATTGGGGGAAGAAAATGTGAAGTCATGGGCTACGATGGTTGTTTATTTGGGAAGAAAAAGCAATTGCGGGACAAGAACCATCAACAACATCTCTTACCCTTTTATCAGAAGCAAGATACACCGGTCATATTAATTCTTCATATCTCATACCTCAAAGTTCACAAAGGAACACTTTCCGCAACTTATGATAAAACCAAAGAAATTCCTAAGTCATCAAGTTGTTGGTCAAGACAAAAGTTCTACATGTGGAATGATTGTAAGCTTCAAGAAAAAGAAAGTATGAGTCTTGATGGTTCAAAATCTACAAAAGATAAATCAGATGGATTTCACGTAAAGAAAATGATTTGAGAAGATCTCCAAAGGCTAAGATGAAAAGAAAAATAAAAAGATAAAGATAAGATTCACAAAAGAGCATGACTGGATACAAGACACATATTTATCACAACAATGACTCATGACACTCAAGCATTCAAGTTCAAAGATCAAATTCACAAGAGAGATCTCAATAATCATCCTTTAGGGGGAGATTGTTACGAATAAGAAAATGATGATCATTAATGCAATCAAAGAGAGATCTCAATGATCGTCCCTTGGGGGAAGATTGTTAGGATTGATAAAAGTGATGATCTTATTGAGATAAAAGTCTTGTAATAAATAGAATAATAATATTGTGTAATAGGGTAAGTGAAAGGCTTGTGACTAAAATAAAGTCACAAGACCTGGCTAAATCGTTAAAGTCTAAAAGACAAAGGGGCTAAATGGTAAAAGTCTAAAAGCAAGGGCTTTATGTTCATTATTATAAAAGGGTATAAATACCCCTCCTCCACCTCATTTGTGAGGTGTGTCTCTAGGTGTTTCTTAATCTCATTCTAATCTTTTCTCTAATCCTCCTCCTCCCTCTTTCTCTCTCTACTTTCTCTCTCTATACTATACACTATATTGCTTATTGATCCTGATTTTCAGACCTAACAGGGAATCTTGATCGGATTGTGTCAATGCATTGTAAAACGTGTCAATTTGATGTAATTCCGAAAAACCGTGATGTGGGCATTTATGAAGGAGATCTTTAAAACGGCCCCATGCCTCACTAAACGTTTCATCAAACCTCTGCTAAAAATTTGTGATGTCATTCTTGAGATTCGTAGTCTTTGAAAGAGGAAAGAAATAATTCCCAAACTTAGAAACGAGATCTTCCCATGTATGGATAGAAGGAGGGGGTTCTTTTTAAAGCCAAATCCAGGCTGCCCCCTTAAGAGAAAATGGGAAAAGCATCAACTTGATAGCGTCATGTGGAATATTCTTGTACTTAAGCGTATAAGTGATCTTGTTAAACCAACGAATATGAGAATGGGGATCGTCCCTCTCAAAACCATGAAATTGACTCGATGTTACTAGCGAAAGTAACCCGACTTTTAACTCAAAATTTTCGGCAAGTATAGCGGGAATAACAATTGCATCTCCGTAACCCTCGGTGGGTGCTTGGAGTAATTCCGACATAGTACGTGTATCCGCCATAGTAGCAACGGGAGTCTTTACAATAGTTCGAAGCTCGGGTTCGACTATTTGATTGGAACGTCTACGATTACGTCGCTTTGGAATCGTGGAAGATTCAACAATTAAATTTGATAAAGAGCGGGTGCGCATGCGCTAAAAAAACAAAATAAGAGAAATAAATCTAGAAAATTGTTTTTTTAACCGATAGTCAAAGGTGCACGGTAGCTCTTAAGAAAACGCACAAAGAAGCGGAGGAGCGGGTAAGCGTGAAGCGTTTTAAAAACCTTCTCCTTTTGGGTCGAAGTTCGAAGGATCAACCCTCCTTATACCCCTCTTATAGTTTGTTAATCTAAAGGCAAGCTGATTTAACAATTGACAACACGGTTTCTTTTGTTGTTTTTTTTTGGTATTTTAAATACTTTAGGAAAAGTATTATTGGTGTTTTATTTTTTTAAGATTTTTATAATAGAAAGTAAATTCACAAAAATAAATTGAGAAGAATAAAATATTTTTGTATTTTATAGTTTTATATAAAAGAATATGAAAAATAATAAAGAAATGTAAAATATATATTCACAAAAAAAACAATAACTTCACGGGGAAGAGTCTTCAATGCACTAATCTTCAAACTTCAACGCGATAATTGTTTCACTCTTCCCTGGCAGCGACGCCAAAAATTGATTCATTCAATTATATATATTGTATAATAAAAGCAACTAGGCAAATCACTCTTGTGAAAAAGTAATAAACTAATCACTAATAAGATATATTTCCAGAAAGTATTGATGAGAAAATTACCCTTAGGAAAGGATAAAGTTCAAATTGTTCCCGAGTCGTTTTCCTAACGAAGCGTGAATATTGAAAATTTGTTTCGGTTCGTGATCGCATGCTTGAATATTTGATATTTTGAATTTTGGATTCTAAATCTAAAACGCAAAGAGAAAGCACAAAAAGGCGCGCTAAACTAGGAATTAAAGCAATTTAAAAATCTTAACGACATTTAACAAAATTATAAACTAATTAATAACTAAAATTTACTAACGAATTAACTAAAAATGACAAATTAAAACTCTAAAAACTTAAATACAAATTTCTTAAACTAAAATGTATTAAACCAATTTTTAAAAAACAGAAATTATTTTTTGAATTTTTAAACTATTTAAAACCATTTTTAATACTAAATAAGACTAAAAATTAAACTAAAAATACTAAACTTAATTCTAAATTTTTTGAGAAAATTACTAAAAATACTAGACATTATCCTTGAGGTTTACAAAGAAAAACGGATGAAAAATATTTTACCAATAAGCTGTGAAAGATCAAATAAGCTGTTTAAGCTTAAAACTAAAATGTATATAAGAATTTAATTAAACAGAATCATAATGAAAAAGACCCAAGGGCAGGATGGTAAGTCGTGTGTGTTGTGTGGGGAAGGTCACATGTTCGAGTCTTGTGACTGTCCCTTTTAGCAAATCTTTTTTTATTTGTCCTTTTTTAAAAAGATAAAGAATAAGCAAAAATAAGAAACTTTAATAAAAGGACAAAAACTAGAACTTGTTAATAAGCTAGAATTAAGTAATTAGGTTTAGGAAATAAGCTAGAAAAATCAAGTTAAAATGACAGATTACACTACTATGTTTTTGGCTTTTTGAAATGAATGACTCTTGTTGCTTAAAACTAAGACTCAGAAGCTATTTTAACACACTAAAAACTTGAAACAGATCAAATTTATACTACAATAAGCTAAAATTAAACAAAATTTAACCTAAATTAAGCTAGAAATTAACCTTAAAAGATCTGCATAAAGAGGCTTTCTAAGAACAACCTTACAACTAACTACTACTTGACTGTTTTTAGGACTAAAATGTTAAGAAAGCTAAACCAAGGTAAAACAACTCAAGACAGATTTAAATTGATGCCATTACAACCAAAGTTCAGCATTAGAACCACACTTGAAGAAGAATCACTCAAATAAGCAGTTTGAAATTCCTTTGGTCTAGCATATATGACTTTTTGATGAAATAAACCACCAAACTTAACAAAACTTGTTTTAAACTAATTAGATCTACAATTTAGACTAAACAAGAGCTTATTAAAACTAATTTGAGTACCAAAAATAGTTTATACATCATTTAACCATATTTAAGTCCTTAACCCAAACACCCCTTTAGAACTTGTAAATCCAAAATTAAACTAAAATAGACTTTAATAAGCTTTGAATTGCCGAAACAGATTGAGTACTATGACAATTAAAGACAAATTAGCAAAATCTAAGAAAAAATAAGCACTCAACAATAAGCTACACTAATAAGTTATTTTAACTAATAAAATGGACAGTTTGATATAAAACTAAAATTAAACTAATTCTAAACTACACACTAGCATAATGAGCACATTTAAGCAACAATAAGCTAGGATTAAGCAGATTAAGCAAATAAACTAACTAAGACAGAATTTTAAGCTAGAAGAGAAAAAAGTAAACATACCTAGTCCTTTGCTATAAACAAGGACTTAAAATGCTCTTAAGAGCTTATCTACAAGCTCCAGCTTATTTTCATAAGCTGGTAAAGTACCATAAGCCCTTCTATTTCTGGCTTATCATCCAAATTAAGCTTATTATGACTTTTTGAGAGATTTAAGTGGAACTGCTTATTCAGTTAAGCTATAAGCTAGCTTAACTGATAAGTATTAGCTTATCTAGTAATAAGAGCTTATTGAGCTTATTTAGGTAAAATCCAAACACATTTTAAACAAATTTGCATAAACGTAATACAATGATTCAAAACATAATTTAAATGAAACTGAAATTTTATTAACTATAAAGAGGTTACAAGCTTCGAAAAGGAAATTACATAAAAAGAAAATACAATAAGCTAAACTTTAGGCTAAATTCTACACTAATAGCTATATAAAAACTAGATGATTTACTGTGTGATAGAGCCTCTCTATTTATAGTGAGGAGGGGAAGCTTCTAGGTCTTTAGAAGCGTCACTTTGCTTTAATCATGACCCTTCAATCATAACAAACTTTTAATCCATCCATTTTGAGCCATTGATCCTCCTCCACGTCTCATCAACCAATGGGATTGCTCAGGATCGCCAGGGTGTCAAGGAGTGATGCAAACATGCCACGTTGGCCTTCTAGAAGAGAGGGAGCGTGGAGGGAAGGATTTACCCATACGTTATTTAGTTGCAGTAAATTTTGGGAGGGAAGAGTGAATAGTGGTTTTGACCCGGTGTTTTATCATTTTGACTTGGGTCAGGGTATTAGGGATTGGGCTTATTTATAATTTCTTGGGCCAGGAAATGTTTTGGATTGGATTAGGGATTTAATTTATATATTTTGGAAAAAGGGTAATAAATATCAAATGTTAATGGGTTGACCCGGCCTACAAAACAGGTACGGGTTGGCCCATTAAAGATGATTACGCCTTCTGTAACATCCGAGAATTTTCGAATGTTTGAATGACGATTTCAATCGTTGACTTTTAGGGTCTGGCTTGACTTATAAGAACGACCATCTAAATCACGTTTTCACAACTCGGACTCAAAAACAATTTAATGTAAAACGACATTCCTGACAACTCTTCAGTTTTGACCGAGACCTGAAAACAGTCAGAAGGTGACTGAAATGCCCTCGTAACAATTTTGAACACAACGCGTACCGACCCAAAATAATTAAATTGGTATTTAATTATCATAGGTTATTAAATAAAAATATTTAATAAATTAATTATTTTATTAATCGAAAACGTATGTTAAAAACGCAATTATTAAAGTAAAAATTCGTTTTACGGATAAAGTTTGTCGGAAAAATATATAAATGAATAATAAACGTTTAAATAAATTTTGTAAAACAATTGTGAAAACTAGTCGTGTAAATACTCATTTTTATCAGAAAAATAATTTGAAAAACAATGGCGCAAGTTTCGAGATTTGAATCGTCCGTTAAGTCATTCAAACGAGTCCCGAACTGATATTTATAAAAACTATATTAAATATTTACCAAATGAACCCTAAACTATTGAGACTTGCCACTTAAATTTTAGTATAAATATAAATGTTTTATATTTATTTCATTATATCAAAAATATAAACACACTCTTATACAAACTCTCTCTTCTCCCTCACATTTTCCGGCCACCGCCGCCGGTGAGCCACCGCCGTTCACTGCCGCCGGAAAAGTTTTCCGGCGAACTTTTCGGCGAAATCCAAAATGGTTCTTCATGGCCCGATGTACCCGATCCGCCGACCCACGCGCCTCCACTCGCGTTTCTCCACCACCACCACTCACCCACCGAAACCACCACTATCATCACCATCATCACCTCATCATAATCATCATCTCGTCACCTCATCACCCATCGAAACCACCACTGTCGTCATAATCATAACACCACCCACCACCACTTAAGGTCCGTTCGGTGTGGGTTTATAAATCAAGGGTGCGTTCGGGTGGCAGCCGCCGCCTCAGGCCCGTTTGTTTTATATTATAACACCGGAGGGTGTGTTAGGGTGGCAGTCAAACACCACCAAGGGGTGGTTTGGTTCGGCTATATAAATAGCCGGGGGGGGGGGGGGGGGTGTGCATCGGGTTGGTGGTATAAACCACAAGGTTGCGCCCGGTTGTGGATTCACAGCCAAGGGTGCGTTTGGCTGTCTCAGCCACGCACAAGGGTGCATTCAGGTTGTGTTTATCACCGACGAAGGGTGTCGGGTTGGGTGGTCAGCCGAAAAGGGTGCGGTTGGCTGTTATAAACACCAAGGGGTGTTGGTTTGTTGGTTCGGGTCGGGCTGTGGGACAGCCGGGGTCGGGATGGGTTTAGCAGCTAGGGGTGTTTGATTGTGGGTTGGGTCGGGTTGGTTTGGGTTTCATAGCCGGGAGGGTGTTTGGGTCGGCTGAAAAACCCGAAGGGTGTGTTTGGTTTGAATATAAAACAACCCAAGGGATGCGTTTGGTTTGTATTATAACAACAAGGGATGCGTTTGGTTTTGTTATAAATCAATAGGGGTGCGTTTGGCTTGTGACAGAAATCCCACCAAGGGCGTGTTTGGTTTAGCTGTTAGCACAAAGGGTGCGTTGGGTTGTTGTCTCACAGCCATAGGGTCCGTTTGGCTTAGTAGAGAACAACTAGGGGTGTGTTTGGTTTAGACAGAAACGCACAAGGGTGCGTTTGGCTGTCAAAACAGCCCAAGGGTGCGTTTGGCTGTTCATAACAGCCGTAGGGTGCGTTTGAGTGTGGTGACACCGAAAAAGGGTGCGTTTAGTTTAAAAGTATTCAATTATTTC
>BQNB010188839.1:0-11919 GCA_026074375.1 Tanacetum coccineum | reverse complement strand
GCGAAACATGTCATTTTTCAAGATAACCATTTTTAAACTTTTTGAATGAGCACATACATTGTTAAGATTCGATGCTTTAATTATTTCTACACCATTATTACAACCTTATCTAAACTTTTATCATCAGTTACCAAGCGTAGCCTCGGTTAGAAGAGTCAGCTATGTTCACTTGTCACACCTCCAAATCGGGTCGCAACGGTAATAGGAAATCTAAGGGCGTGACGGTTATGAATATCTCAAATACAAGTACAGAGAACGACCACTAAGGGACGTTTAGAAAAGTAAACACCGTTGCATAATTATAAAATAGTTAAGTCATTACAATACTCCAAAAGTAATACGATAAAAATGTAAAAGCTGAAAAGATGTTTAAAGTAAAACGGTATTTAAATGATAGACATAAGTTTTCTTAAAGAGTGAAGTCATAATGCACGTAGACTCCATGAAGCACATCAATAGAAATCCAGTTAAGCATATGAAAACATGCTTAAAACGTCAACATAAAGTTGGTGAATTTGTAGGTTTAGCTATTTCACAAGTATGGACCACAAAATTTGTAAACGTGCGTCTATTATAACACATACAATATCACAAAAGGTATTTACGTTGCTCTAAGCTCGTGACACCGAAGCTAGACATAGTATGTAGCACATTTGATGCTAAGAAAGGCTTGCCCTTACAGGTGTCCAACCAAAGACCACCTACAGTTCGACATGGTATACGTTCGTTTGACCAATCCGTTAGTCAAGTAAGAATTACCACACCCGGACGGGGGCTTTCAGTCCTAATAGATCTATTTATAACACTCGCGCTTACTTCCAGTAATTAACGATTCATGAATACGGGTAATAGTGGTTTAGCGGTAACTTAGGCAACATGTAAACATGTAAGAGTAAAGTAAGTACTTGTGTCTACACTTTAAAAACAAGCAATGTTCTCACTCTAAAGTTGTAAATGATTGTAAAATAGTAAAAACGTGGGGCTACGGACTCACCTTTAGCAAGTAGTGAGCGTAAACAGTCAACGAACCAAGAGTGCAAGTAAACGTTCCTTACCGCGACCTAATTTCGAGAGACGCGCTTTAGAAGTAGGTATGGTAATATGAATAGTTGTATGAAATGTTTATGAAAGACGATATCATCCATATGCGTTTGTGTCTTTGTTAAGTTAGCAAAACGTAACTTTACGAAGACAAAAGGTCTTTAGTTAATTTTACGATACTTAGACGAAAACTTACTACTTTTGGAAAGTTTAGAAATCCAGGACGTTAATACTGTCCCCTAATATTTGTTAGGTCCATTAACCCAAAACGCACTAAGGGAAACTTAAAGGTATACTTTTACTTTCATATCGCTAGTTGATATTCATTAAATAAAACTTACTACATTTGGTAATGTCTAACGTTTTCGAAATATTGCTTTTAGAGTGTTTCTTACACGTCCTAATATAATACAAATGATACAATAACTTTCGCTAAGGTTTTCCAAGCTCAAATGGACTCAAAACCGCTCAAAAACTCCTTTTAATATTTCAATCAGCTCACATTTTATTTTAATGTTAAAAAACGACTCAACTTCTTGGTGGTCTAACTCTCTCGTCTTTGACTTTCAAGCTTAACGAAAATGCCCTTATTTTACCAAAAAATCATTCCGAAAAAGTTTCCTTATATAAGTTTAAGCCGGTTCGGACCCTAAAGGGGTCAAAATACTCGATTTTGAATCTGCTCATATTGTCACAAAAACAGTTTTGTCGAAAAGTGTTTCAAATCTTCATTTGATCATATCTTGCTCGTTTTACGTTTGATTTTAGTGTTTTATATATCAAAAGTTGCGTGTGAACATATATTATCAAAATCTCGAAGGTTGATCTTGTAAAAATATTTTTACGACACTCAAAACCTACAAATCATTTTCGGAAAGCAATACGTTATATCTAAAACTTAGCCAAAAACACCTCAATCTTCCCCAAGGGCCTAATCTATTATCTCCATTCACGACTAAATCCAACAACAAGAACCATCTCAAAGACTAACCTAATCCCATCGTCTCATTTACCAAACGCCACTTTTACGGCTTTATACTTCGCTACAACCTCAAAAGTACAATAAAAATGTAAGTTTATTAATAAAGTTTCGAACTTTATAAATGAGTTGTACAACCTTGATCATATTAGTGTTTTTGTTATAAAAATATGACTTCAAACGTGGATGATATCATTTTTATGAAAAGAGAGATGATGGTGAGTGACCAAGTAGAAAAAGAGTTCACTCAAACGAAAGAAATAATGATACTTACTTGTATGAGAAAGATGGTAGAAAAAGTCTTGAACTTTAACCCAAAATCAATAAATAATAACCCAAAATCACCAACGAATAAACCCGAATGATACTTGGAATAACCCACGATCACAACCGTCTTCAAATCTTGAATAGATGAGCAACAAACACCAAAAGTGGTGTTGGTTTGGTTTCGGACGACGCAAGGAAAAAAAGGAAGAGGAGAGGAGATAATTATTTAGTGTGTGTTTTTAGAGTGTGAGAAAGAAAGAAAAATGAAGGATAAGAAAGAATAAATAGGGATTAGATGCATTGAATGGGAATTGAACCTAGATTTTTCCCAAAAGAATCCTAGGACCAAAGGTGTACCAAGGGAACAACAAAGCTAAAATTAGGGAGTCGTGTTGGCAGGGGGGCGCATAAGGGAGAAACGAGGGGGGTCATTTTTGCCAGAATTTGATTCCCTTCTACTAGATATTTATTTAGGATTTTTAAGATATTAAGCTTGCTCAAAGATTTTATTTTTAATGCACGCGATACCCGAAAAATATAAAACACACGACTTTTCTTAAATAAGTCACGGAAATTTAAATGCATGCTTGCAAGGTAAAAACGCGATAGTCTTCCAAAGACTATGTTAAATATCAAGTCGTAACACATCCGGTAACGTTTCTCAGCTCCACGAGGGATAACTTCCCGATTTTTGGTCAGGTCAACATGTAATTTATAAAAAGTCAACTTATGCACGTAAACGGAAAGATTTTTGACCTGCAAATTTACGAAGTGTCACATCTCTGTTGCTCAAAAACAAACACAACACTTAATTCTAAGAAAGAATTTCAAAAAGAAACTTAGAGATAAGAAAATTACCGTAAATGACAAACAATCCCAAGCATGAGGTGTGACACCGCCTGCAACCCCATTCTCAACTGTCACGTCATGGGTGACCAAAATACCGTATAAGAAACGCCCCTTTACTGCGTGGAATGCATTGGAATTATTATTATTTCTAGTACCATATTTTACTAAGCAAATCCAAATACTATTTACTAAATTACTTATAACTAAGCAGCTTATAATAAGTTTTTGCACTTTATATAACAAATGAGCACAAAATCAAACATACCCAATATACAAAATGCAAACTTAACAAATACCCATAAACAAAAAAGACTATTACTTATAACCTAGATGTAATTTTGAAAACCCTAAAAAAACCCTATTCGAATACAAAATAAATTAGGCAAAAAAAATACCTGTTGATTCTGCCAATTGCTGTGAATCGAGTCGGAAGCCCAGGTAACAAAAAAAAACATCTTTGTGCACCTATCAACCCCATCAACAAAAGAAAATCAACCCCAATAACTTTCAATATTTAAAGCTTTAAGCTTCAACACAAATAACGAAAACTATAATACATGGTAAGAACGAAACACTAACCTCGTTTTGATTTGTAGCGCGTGTCGGCTGGAAGATGAACAGTGGCCAAAGTGGTGGTTAGGTGTGTGTGGGAAAGTAATATGCTTCCCATCAGATCTAATAAACTCATGTATCTTTAGTGCTTTTGGTGAGTCATGGAGTGAGGACACCTCCTTAAGGGAGAGAGCGAGTGAAGATGCAGAATTAAGTTTGTGAGTGAGAGGGAGAGGATGAGTGGAGGAGATGTGAGTAAGGCGCGTGTAGTGGATAAGATTGCTAGAGATGAAAAGGATATATGAATATGAGTGATGAGTGAAATTTTTTACTATTAAAATTACGTTGGGAATGGTGAGTTTGGGATGATACCGATTGTTAATATAGAGTTATAATATTTATTTTCGTGTGCGTGTATTGTATGTGTATTGAGATTATTTTTAAATGAGAGAAACTGAGAGTTGAAAAAAATAAAGTGTTGCAAATTTTCCGGTTAAATTAAAGAAATCTGATGTGACGATGACGTAATTATCTGACAAATCTAGAAAATGATGTGAGAACCTCGTATGCTTTGTTTTTGTATACTTGGTCTGAAGATTCAGCTTTTTATTACATAGTAACTTCTCGGCTGGCACAAAACTAATATACATAAATTGAACCTAGAGTCAGTAAACTGGGTCAACACGAAGCCACATAGAAGCTCCAAGCAATAGCGTTTAGGCGGTGTTTGTTTAAGCTTATTAGTTTATCTCATCTCGGCATACATTTCATAAGCCTAATTTTTCCGTCTTTGATATAACAAGCTTATATAAACGGATAAGTTAAGAGAAAAACAATAAACTTTTGGCGTATAAAGAATGTCAAAATGACATAAAGCTTATAAGCTAATTTACGTCAGCATGAAGCCAATCAATCAAAGTTTGATTATCAAACTAATCAATCGAAGTTTGATTATCAAACTAATCAATCAAAGTTTGATTATCAAACTAATATACGTCAGCATGAAGCCACACTAAAGCAACAAGAATTTATCATAAACAAAGACTTAGCAAAAAGACAATCGCAACATAATTAAACCAGGAAGAGAAACCAGGAATCATTCGAATATATTTCAATTATATAAATATACATAAGATTGATCAACATGAAGCCAAGTTATAGCATTCAACAATATGGTTTTATCATAACAAATACATAGCAAATGGAAACTGCACCACGCAGAACCACAAACATCAATAGAAGTCAAGATTCGTCCGAGAGCACATTTTGCTTCTAATGAAATCTACATATTTAGAATATACATTCTATCATTCTTTAATGTTTTTTTAATAGTGCATTTTCGTGTATTAAAATACATATTGACCAAATATATCGAAGTTGATTTGCTATTTACATGAGTATTTGCAGTACGGCCGAACCAACAACGGAAAATGAGAGAAAAATGTCTATAGTACTTGATCACATAATATTTTGCTGATTCTAGCATCACCCGTATAGTATGAATTTCCTCGAGTCATCTCTCGATCTACGCCACTAAAACAGACCTTTAAAACATAACCAAATGTTTTCATCTCAGCAAAACACAAATTCATATAAAAAAATTTAAGAAGCGCCCACCGTGGGGCTCGAACCCACGACCACAAGGTTAAGAGCCTTGCGGCTCTACCAACTGAGCTAGACGGGCTTGTTATTACAATCAACAACGACTATTACATGACTAATGGATGCAGTGTTTCTATGATTTGACATTTGAATAAGTGTTGCTAATATGGTGTTTGTGGTGTTTCACAACAATAATATATGGTGTAACATGAAGATTTTGGTACTTCAACATGTAACAATCCAGTTATTAATATGTTGAAACATGGATTATGCGAGAATCCACACTTGGTGTCGAAAATTGCTACCCTGTATTCAACTTATCTGATCTATTTCTGTTTTATCAAATGTAACAACTTTACATCCATTAATGGATTAAATCATGGGCTGTTACAAATTACAACTGTCTATATCAGCAGACTTGTGCTTCATATATATATATGGGTTATATAAATGGCCAACAATACAAAGAACGAGTTGAATCTCGTCTCACGGTTGCCATTAGTTGCAAGAAGCCCCCTCTTGCACCGCCCATTCTTTTAAAACTTACAAACAAGCTGCCCACTTGGTAGCGGTCTGGAATGCCTACCACCACCATTGCCACTGACAGCAATACTGTTTACATCAGTATACGTAGTATGGCCAAACCAACAGCAGATATTGAGGCAAGAGTACCTATGCAGTACTTGATCACATCGTATTTTGCTGCTTCCAGCTCAGCCCTTAGCGTGTGGATTTCCTGTTTTCAAATAATATTTTAAAAGCTTGACTTATGATCTAGATAGGTTGATACATATTATTGATGCACACTCACTCGATCAAGTGTGTTTGTGAGGTTGGTAGTTTCTTGATTCTGATTTGATAGCTCATCTCGAATTCGCCTGCATTCATTAAGTACTGGCAATTATCAAACCAGTATTATAAACCGAATTATGTCAAAACATACAGAATGATTCAAATGCTATACACCACAAAATTTTATTTCTAGGAAAAAGAACAGTTCCGTCAAATTACCCCCTCTCAAGATTCAAATCAAGCCGCTGTCCTGCAGTGACTTTGTCAATTTCATACCTATATGGTGAAAAAAATCCGATGATTCACAAATTGCGGTAAATGAAATAGTGTGTTATATCTCAGAACTTCATTGAATTCATTCCACATTGCAAATTAAATGAAGATTGCAGGTGGAAACATTAAATTGATAGCAAATCGTATTTCACAAAACATCAACCACCCTTACCTTAACTCACTGCGCATCTTTTCGATATCACTCTTTAGTTTCTCCATCTCACGTTGCAACAATGAAAAATGATTTTCCTGTAAGAATGACCAAAATAGTTGAACTGAAACGGGTATAAAATATACCAATAAATTATCATATGCGAATAACAAATTAGGAACTGGAAGAGGATAATCTTTAACTAAGTATGGACATCTAGATATGATTAGATTCATCATATAGTATTACATTAAAAAATAGGTATTAACATGCAGATGGCCATCAGTAAAAAGTCTACCACCGAATGGTTAGAGAAGGGTGAAGGATCTGACATTTTACGCAATTAGAACCCTTGGACAATCTAAGAGATGCGGAGTATAACAATTTGCTGATGGATACTATGACAAGGACAGAATTAAGTCAAGAAAGGGTAGTGGCAATCACTCTCTGTCAGTAGTCCCTAGTTTCGCATTAACCTTTTCATCAGAACTTGGAATTCCCAGTCATAACCATCGAAAGCACAATCTTTTCATCTAATACTGTTAGAGACACACATGGGCATAAGCCCATGCTGGTCCATTCCAGGGGCAATCACAAAATTAAATAGCCAGAGGATGTAATTGACAATAGTATTACGATGATAAAGTGACTATAATACCATATTATATCCATGTTACATGACTATAAGTAGAAGTTATAAAACACGGTTTAATTTGCTTGATTTTATTACTAATTTAGAGTTATATTGAGCGTCCAGGGAGAGACCTCTGCCTCTTGGCTGCCAACGGAACTTTGTGCATTTTTCGTGTTTCTCTAAAATCCAAAAAATGTTATGTTAGGTTTCATCAATGTTCTGTTACATTTCAGGTAATTAGGTTAGTGAGAATTTAAATTTATGCTTTGACAAAAGGTTAGGCTAATGCCAGCTAAAAAGTAAAGAGATAAACTATGGAAAACAAGTTAGCAAGAACAAAAGGACTATAAATTAGGCATCATACATGAATAAAGTTTGAAGATAAAGAATATGGCTAGCTGCCAAAACTGACAGGAAGTGGTGTCATTAGCCCATTCGGCATGTAGAAATACAATGACATAAAGGATATACAAGATATGAGCAATTTGTGAGGAACTCCATAAGAATGTACTTGTCGACTCTATATTTTGTAAAAACTCCACAAGTAATTTTCTACTTCACCTACCTAACTGGTGAATTATGAAATAGAAGCACCCTTATAACTTCCTTGATTGGTTCATTAAAAGGAGCTCCGATCAAGGAAGTTATAAGGGTGCTTCTATTTTATAATTCACGAGTTAGGTGAAGTAAAAATTTACTAATCACACTATGACTCAATCATGAATCTGCTTTGGATCATCATTGCTTTGTCTTGGTTATAAATGTTTTAACTCATCTAGAGATCAAGGGGCCTAGTGGCTAGCAAATAGCATATTGGTTTGAAATTCCAACGACTCAACAAGGAGAATAAGTGATTGTGATCTCTCATCAGAGGAACATATCAATGTCTTGTAAAAGTTATGTATAACGACACAGTCGGTTTGTATACTCTCTTTGCAAGCCTTTAAATTCTATATTTAAAACAATTTCCATCCCGTAACCTTTCTAACCCAGTTAAGATGCAATCAAAAGTTCCTAGACCAAACATTGAGGTATGTGACTCCAAAGAACAGTTTATTTAGCACTTTTTTTCTGATAGAACTTCCCTTCCACCCCGCTTCAGTATAATCAAATTATCTCATCAACTGACATACTTGGAAAACAAAAAAATCAACCAAGGCATTTCCTTCTCAATAAAAAAAATAAACTACACATTGTCGTAAGACATATATCCACGTTCTCGGTATACATAAAAAATTTAATTCTTCTCTGATCATCTCTGATCACAAGTTAAAGTGCAGCATCCCAACATACTTTCCAGTAGCATACACAACAACAAACTCATATAACATTGCGTTATAAACTAGGCACATTTAATTTAATCAGCAAGCACAAATTAAACACTCACCTGGGAGCTTTGCACTCGCGACTTAAACTTTCCCAGATTGCCATCTTGAGTCATCTCAATCTATACCAAAACCAAAGCATTTTCAGCTTTAACCAAAACTTACACATACGAGTACTTAAACATATCATTAACATCACAAACAAACAAACCATTTGCATTTCACCCTTGGAAACAAAAGACTCTCCCACATTTTCCAAGCTATCATTCAAAACCTCGATTATCGCAGACGTAATCGCCTCAGCTTGCTGAGATGGCACACCCTCGCCTTCTAATCTTCTCACCTAAAACATTTACATCAACAAACAAAATTAATGTATTAAGTCTTATAAGTTAAAAGTTCATGAACATAAAACAAAATTACTAAATAAGGAAACTAAAGTATAAAACTGGCAATGAAAAATTTGGAGCTTTATGGTGTGTTTAGTTGGTAAAAAATACCTCATTTTTCCACGAAATTTTTCATAAGAAACCTGTATAGTAACAAATTTTTGAGAAATTTATCTAAAAGTATTAATAACGGCTTACTTGAATAAAACAAAATGTTGCCAAACATGGCGTAATAACAATACCAAATGATGAATCATAATAAAACTGTATAAGTATAAATAATGGCTTACTAGAGCTAGGGTATCGACGAGAAACAGGCGTTTAGAATTAGGCTGTTGTGAATATTGCTTGTGATTAAGTTTGTTAAAATTTAATAACCTGGTTCTTGTGCGAACAATCGATGTGATTGTGGCCATTGCTGTTGAATTACAGATCTGTGTGTGAGACTTTCAACGGTTAATTGGGATGAAAGGAATTGAAAGAAAATATATATATAATGAGAAGATGATAACGAAGTTTAAAAATATAAATGCGCCCACCGTGGGGCTCGAACCCACGACCACAAGGTTAAGAGCCTTGCGCTCTACCAACTGAGCTAGACGGGCTTGTTGACTGCTTAGCCTCGCAAATGTTGATGAGTTCATTGCAGTATATTTGAGACAAATAAAACTGGTCATACGATAGAGACTGATTAGAGATTATCAATTTTCCTATAAATAAATTATGGAGAATGGATTGAGGTCTTTTGAGTGGGCAAGAATCCAAGAAATCCAAGAACAATAGAGAGAAAACTACACTCTAAAATGATATGGCTGCGTTTGGTTAGAGGAAAACACCATTATTTTTCATAAAATGTTTTGTGGAAAACAAGGAAAATAGAGATCACGTTCATTTCGTCGTTTTCTAACAAAATTCTCTACAAAACACAAAATTCTTATTTTTTCTTTTTATACACAAAACTAGAAAATAATTTTATTTTGTTTTCTCCGTTTTCCTTTTATGACACTCATATCTATTTTCCCCTTATTTCCTACGTTTTTATAAGTTTTTGATTTTTATGTATGCTTACAGACTTTTTTTACGTTTTCGTCTGTTTTTACGATTTTGACAGTTTTTTTACGTTTTCGCCGGTATTTTTACGTTTTCATCCGTTTTTTTTACGATTTCGTCAGTTTTTTTGCGATTTCGTCCTTTTTTGCGATTTCGTCCGTTTTTTGCTATTTCATCCGTTTTTTTACGATTCCGTCTGTTTTTTTACGATTTCGTCCGTTTTTTATACGATTTCGTCTGTTTTTTACGGTTTTGCCCGTTTTTTTACGTTTTCGTCCGTTTTTTTACGATTTCGTCCGTTTTTTACAATTTCTTCCGTTTTCGTCCGCTTTTTTACGATTTCGTCTGTTTTTTTACGATTTCGACCTTTTTTACGTTTTCGTCTGTTTTTTACGATTCCGTTTGTTTTTTTACGATTTCGTCCGTTTTTTACAGACGAAAACGTAAAATTACAGACGAAAACGTAAAAAACGGACGAAAACGTAAAAAACGGACGAAAACGTAAAAAAACAGACGAAAACGTAAAACCGGACGAAAACGTAAAAAACGGACGAAATCATAAAAAGACGGACCAAATCGTAAAAAACGGGCGAAAACGTAAAAAACCGGCGAAATTGTAAAAAAACGGACGAAATCGTAAAAAACAGACGAAATCGTAAAAACGGACGAGATTATAAAAAACAGACAAAATCGTAAATAAACGGACGAAAACGTTAAAAATGACGAAATCGTAAAAAAACATACAAAATCGTTAAAAACTGACGAAACGTAAAAAAATGGACGAAAACGTAAAAAAAGGACGAAATCGTAAAAAACAGACGAAATCATAAAAAAACGGATGAAAACGTAAAAAACAGACGAAATTGTAAAGAACAGACGAAATCGTAAAAAAATGGACGAAAACGTAAAAAGCGGACGAAAACGTAAAAAAACGAACGAAAACGTAAAAAATCGGACGAAAACGGAAAAAACGGACGAAAACGAAAAAATACGAACGAAAACGTTAAAAAACCATTAAATAAATAAGATTCACCCAGTAGCCCATTTATCCCATTAGTGCCCGTTTTAGCCCGTGCCCGTTTTGGCCCGTACCCGTTTTGCCTGATGCCCGCGCCCGCCCGGCATTTTGGTCATTTTACTCTTATTGAGATTTTTAGGTTTTACAATAATATTACAAAAGTAAATATAGAATTGAGATAGAAACAACAACACTTGAACATGTATTTTAGTTTTGTAAAATGGAAAACACAAAAACATGTTTCTTTAACTAAACGCGTTTTCCAAATTTTCAATTGTTTTGTGAAGATGGAAACCCCCTCTTTTTTCCTACAAAACAGGAAACATAAAATGATGGAAAATGGTTTCCATCTAAACGCAACCTAAAACTTTTATGTGAATCTCCCACACTAAAAGATGTTGGTAGAAACGATAGTTTCCGACCTTTTAGCAAAGGGAACGGTTGGCTGGTAGCTTGGCGCCAAGCCTTGGCGCGAGAAAGGCCGACGGCGCACCACTCCGTGGCTCGCGCCGTGGCTAACAGCCCACGCGAAACTGATTTTTTTTTATTTATTATTTTTAAAAAACTATCCGTTGTATAGCCGTTGAGAGGGAGCGGTTTTTCAAAAAATACCCCCAAAACCATAATTTTACCCCTTTAAAAATCTTATAAATACCCCTTTTTTATTTCATACTTCACACACACTTTCAATACATTTTATAACACACATTTCTCTATTTCTCCATTTTTTCACTCTAAAAAAATGAATCCCAATCCCAACCAACCAAATTGAATTTCCGGCATGCTTAACGATCCAACCAACCAAATTCCAGGGTCTTCTTTGAATCCGGGCTCCTCCACTCAACCGTCATTCAACCAAATGTCTTACTATCCCAATTTCCAAACCCAATTTGCTACCCAAGAAGAATTGTTGATGTTTCAACAATTTAAAATGCAACAAATGCATCAACAACAACAACAATCACCAAACCAATTCACCACTTCCCAACCACATTCC
>BQNB010188838.1:0-11919 GCA_026074375.1 Tanacetum coccineum | reverse complement strand
TGAAAAGAGATTAAAATGACGTGAATTGGCAAATTTAATATATGCTTTAGTTAATTGATTTTTAAGTGACGTGAATTATTGGGCAAATTTGAAAGAAGATGTTAAAAAGACTTTAACGAGCAATTAAAAGAGGTTAAAAAAATAGTGTTAGATGTCTAAAATACCCCTATTAATCAAATGACAAATGTTAAATTTTTAACCCTTTTTATCCTTTTTATCATAATATACTTTTCATTTGAACCAAACTATATATATATATATATATATATATATATATATATATATATATATATATATATATATAGTGGCATTTTCTTTGCAGAATCATTTTTTTGTACAGAACCTACAGAATTAAATTTTAACCATTAGATCATTTAATTGATGGGTGAGATCACTTGTGCTATTAGCGTAATTAATAAAAAGATAAGTACAATCATTGAAAAACTAAAAGGGTAATTATGGAATTTTTAATCAAAAATTAATGGGCAGTTTTCAAAATCATGTTCTACTTATTAGGTTAAAATCATTTTTTTTGCAATTCTTCCTTTCTTCTTTTTAAACCGCCGTCTCATTTTCCAAGAGCCACACGCTCATCTTTCATTCTTTTAATGATCTACAAGTTTTCTTTATTTATTTTTCATGTTATTCCATTAAACATAATTAATTATATAAACCACAAGTGGTTTCTCTTATTACATATTAAAGGTTCGATTTAGATCCTTAAACGATGTGGTGGTTGTGCTAAAGCAGGACAACGGAGAGACATCGTTGATGTTTTGTGGATTGCCATCACTGATTTAAAGTTTGATTTTTTATTTGATATCGAATCCCGCTTCTTGTTTAGATTTTTGTGTTGTTTCTCCAGATTTGTTTACAACCTTTTAATAATATATGGGGTGATCAATGTCCTAGTATTCGTGCTTATATTTTCAAGTGATCAGATCTTGTTTTACATTAAAAAAATTATTGTATATTCATGTGCTTCATTGTAGAATGTTTATAGAAAAGCATAGAGTTATAATTTTAGTTAATCTATCAAAATAACACCATATATTCTGTAGAGTTTTAGGAGCTAGCATCAAAAGGAGTTTGTCATTTCGATTGGGAATTGAGTTTATTCTTGTTTTAAAAATAATTATTATCCAAATTGTTAAATGTTTATTTTGTCCTCAACTGTTGTTTTTCGAGAATGAGGCTAAATTGCGACTAGCCATCACCGTATACTGTTGGGATATCTTTAGTTTAGAATTGAAATATGATTCTTATCATTACGTAGTAATTAATTGATATGATATACATGTTTTTCTTATCATTAGTGAATTACTCCATAACATATATAGTCACTTTTTAAAATGTCCGTAGTCACTATATAGAATTGTCAGGAGAAGGACTCTGTCATAGGAATGACGTGTGTGCGATAAGAAGATATATGAATGATGAGCTCACTCACATGAAAGACACAAATGTTTTCGACCCGTGCAAAATAGTGTCATTGCAAGGTACTCATGTTCTAATAATTTAAGAGAAAGTGAAACGCACATTTGTTTTTCGAAAGTGCACACATGTTTTTGAACAATATGGATCTATTTTGGATTTAAATTTTCTAATGTATTTCCATTTTAAATCAAAAATTTTTTTTATGAATTTATATTTTTGGTTTTGTTTATATGTATTTGAAATGTATTTCATTTGATATCAATTTTTGTCTATATTTTGTGTTATAAAATTTAAAGATTAAAGAATCTACAAGAAACATATGTGTAGTTATCATATTAAGCAAAAAATGTACACTAGAAACATGAAATTTACAATATTAAAATTAAAAAAACATATATGCACTCATTTTTTTCTTTTGAAAACAGTAAATACTCAAAAAATATAAAATAAAATAAATAATTCCGAAAATTAAAAGGTTTTAAAAAAAACGTTTTTTAATTAAAAAATTCAAAAAAAAGTCAAAATGTGTTTTGACTGTATACTCACTTTGCATTAAATAAAAAAGTTAATGATACAAAATTTTAATTGGTTTTAAAAGTTGTTCTGTACAAAAAAGTAATTCTGCAAAGAACATTCATATATATATATATAATAGTATAAAATATATAATATATATACTATATATTATAATAAAATATATAGTATATATATATATATAAATATATATATACTAGCTACGTAACCTGCCCACGGACGGTTCGCTTTGGATTTGTTTTGATAAAATTGTTTGTGTGTGTTTGGCTTAATTATTCGAGAGTGGTAGTTCAATTTATTGGTTTTATTATATAATTTCACTTATTTTTTTATAGGCGCATACCGCTTTTTCAATTTGTTTTTATAAGAAGCAACCCGTTAACATGTCCATGAACAACATTTAGTCGACAATATATCTTTGTTTTTATAATTATACTTCACAAGCTAACCAATGTTTACCTCATGGTAAAGAGAACATTGAATTTTGAATGCATCAAATTTAGCATCACCTGAACTTCAATACTCGCATTATTAAATCATAAAATACTTTTTACACTTGGCTGATTATGTGCTAGAAGACTACTTGACTACTTCGCTTCGGTTAACGCTTATTACAACACCAGTTTACGCATTGCACCATTGATGTGGGATGAGAAGAAAGATATCACTTGACCAATTTATAGATGCTATTTATTAAACTATTCGATCTCTAGTTGCAGTGCTTTCAGTTGCAAATGCTACTAATGATCAAAATAATTTCACTGATTCCCGATGCTATGACTAATTAAAGTTCCCTATTCACAATCCACATTCGAAGTGTATTATTTTGGTTTGCATTAATAAAATAAAGGAATAGTAAGCAAGTAGCCACGTAACACACACACAAAAAATCTTTAAAAGAAACTCACTCCATTTTTGGCCTGCTAGCAGGCTCAGGATGCAGTAACCACCAGCAAAATAAAGCTTCTTTAGGCCAATTCAATAATAACTGAGGCGAAAAAACACAATTTCTTAGGCTCGACATAGTTGCATTCTTTTCTACTGCTGAACTACTTGTGCAATATAACTGCAAATGCAAAATTGCTGTAGTTGTGTTAGAAGCCCATAAGACAAATACAGTATAACTTACAACATCAGTTGGTTCAAGAACATATAGCCTTGAATTTTCACTCTACTTGAACATTAAAAAGATGGTTTTTTTTCTTAGTAAATATCTGCCATTTGAAAACAATACCTCCAAAAAAGAAGCCCCTCCCCCCCCCCCCCCCCTATGATAAACATCAAATCACGATAAACATGGAGACCAGCACCTCCTCAGGGGCCCTCGTGTAACCAACCATTTTTCCATTGCATATTACTTTTCATTGGACTCGGAGTTTCTATTTCTTTAGATTTGTTGAACTAATTATAGGCTCCCATATTCTCAGACCTCGATTGCAGCCAACCATTTTGTGATACTTTCTGTGGTAGATTTCCGCAATCTTTCTCATATTGATTTCGACTCAAAGAAGAGCACATGCCCATACAATCAGCAGTCTTTTGCAACTCATCCTCACAAGAACCCTCGCCTGAACCCAAATCAGAACATGACAAAGATATCAATGTGGATGCCAAGGTTGTACTAAATATGCTTTATGAACATATTAAAACTCAGTCAGTGTAAGAACCTCAGGAATAACCTATCTTTAAACTGTCTTAAGAACCTGGGTTTAAAAACACATCTCATTCATTTAACTACAAACTAAAATTCATTAAAAACTAAATCACCACTGTTGTCACGATTGCATACATGGTCTAACTCTAACATGTTATTTCATGTATATTAACTGAATTTAATTATAATAGGTAACTGATAATTTTCACTTGGATGAAATTAACTAACCTGTGATAAAAACGCAGCCAAGGAGTATCTTAAGTTATATAAGTAACGTATGTTATTGGCTATTTTAGTATTTGCAAGGAGGGTCTTTGTAAAGAGTGATCACAAGTTGGTTGCGATTAACATGAATATTCATTGTAATATTCATTGGTTGCAAAACATTCAGTCGAAACCAATAATAAAAAGCAGATTCTATAAGATAAAAACAGAATCATTCAATATACACACCTGTTTGTCACCTAGCTTGATGACACCACTCTCCATCATTTCCCTGTATAGATCGTTACCCTCACGGGTGCGATCTCCAACACCAGCAAAGACAGAAAACCCACCTGCTCAAATGAAAAAAAAGTAAAGCTGTCATAAACATTTTAATAAAACCACCAGAGTAAACATTTAACATAGCATCTACCAACCATGGGCCTTGGCAACATTGTTAATAAGTTCCATGATATGCACGGTCTTTCCTACACCCGCACCACCGAACAAACCAATCTTTCCTCCTCTTTGGTATGGAGCAAGAAGATCGACAACCTTTGTCAACAGAAAAGACAGTCGATTTAGATATTAGGGTAACGAATATTGAATGCACTTAATATTTTCTCCATCAATACCAAACCATTAACAGAGTAATACCCATCTACATATTACAAAGAAATTACCTTGATTCCAGTAACAAGGATCTGTTGTTCAGTTGCTTGCTCAACAAAAGCCGGGGCTTGTCTATGGATTGGCAAAGATCGGTTTCTGTTGAGAAGAACAAAGAAAAAAAAAGATACAGACTCCACGAGAACGGACAGAACATGCCACTCAACAGCAAGCATAAAACTTACTAATATCGCCTCTGTGGTCAATAGGCTCTCCAATAACATTAATGATACGGCCAAGAGTTGCTCTACCAACAGGTACCTGCAAGAAAAAGATAAATTAGCTACATATACATTCGCATATAATAGTAATTTCAGCAAATGTAAGCATTATTCAAAGACAAAACTCCACACTTTGAAAAAGTGACTTTTTTTACATATAATCGGTATACCAAATACAGAATCATCATTTACAGTCATTGCATCAAACACGTTGACTTCACGGTTAAGCATCAAAATAAACACAAACCAAATGCTATAACAAAAAATATCCTACTGAACACATTCTGAATAAGTAATAACATATATGTAGAGAAAAGATAACATACATAAAGTGTGTTCCCATAAATCACGTCAGTGACTCGGGAGGAGGTTGGCCACTGCTGTATTGAACTGTAAAAGCAACAACAATAAGCGTCAGTAACTACTTATATATGAAGGTATCGTACAAAGGTTATATGCCGAATCGTCTTTAAGCAGAAGAATATATATTAATTAAACCATGGACTTCAAAGATGATGGTAAAATTACGCAGGAAAAAGAGATAAAGAAGCTACAAAATCGGATAGATCCAAGAGTGGTCATAACATGGGCTAATAACATCTCTAAGCTGTACAAACAAATCCCGTAAAAAGAATAACTCGAAAATAAGCTCGAATGGGATGAGTGAAAAGGTAAACTAATAGATACTTACGCTTGTTTATGTACTCCATTAACAGTTTTGGAGTTACTCATCTTGAAGTAGAATTCATCGGGATTCCTGAATGCATAAACCTATTAAATAAGATTCTATGAAACAATGGATACAAAGTAAAAATATAAAATACGCCATATGGCTTATTTTAAGAATATATCATTATTGTTTTTTTATTTACAAACACAAATTGGATGATGGATGAGTTGGTAAACCATATTACATCTTAATCATAGGTCATGAGTTCAAACCATGGCAAGAGAATATTTTTTAAAATTTCCAAAAATTACTAAAAAAACTGTGTCCGAAATTAATGCAAAAATAATTATAAATCTGTAAATTCGAAATTTAATGCTTAAAAAATTATAAATCCGAAAATTATTTAAAATTATTGTGTTGTGTGTGCCATGTCATCTATGGTCAAAGTTGATGAAAAAAGACTTAAAAGATTCTATTGTGGACACTTAATATGAGACGGAGGGAGTATATATATATAATTGGGACAGTTTGTATATTCAGTATTTGCATGAATTTCTAGGAAATTTATAAACTTGATATTATGATAGTACGTCTCAAGACGATTCCGTATATATAAAGAACTCGAAAAACGGAGTTAAAACGAATGAGATATGAATTTTACAAGATACCGGCGGTAACTATCTATATAAAAACTATTTTTATAAAATTTAACAATCTGATCAGAATTTAAAATTATGTTTTGAGGGCTTTCGGTTCTGAACCGGCTTAAATATAAAACTAAAGCGTTGCTCGGAATGATGTTTTGCTATAAGAGTGCATGTTTCTAAGCCTAGAAATGCTTTAAAAATGAGTAAATCATTAATAAAACTAGTTAACTTTTTATACAAAATTTCATGCACTTCTATAAAAAGTATAGTTGCTGTTAGAAAATTAAAATGGCTTTTACGAGTGTTTTCGAGTCCGTTTGGACTATAAAAACCTTAAGAAATATTAGTGTAACATTTACATAATATTAATACGCGTTTTAAAACTTTATATATATTATTTATGAAATTATTTAAAGGGCTAATGGTCTAAAATGCATCAAAGTTTTCCCTTTTTCCTTTTGTTGGCATTCAACTTTTAATTATTCTTTTGTGTGCAACGAGTATGCTAATCTTTTTATTGTAGCCATGGTTATGGGGTAATTTGATGTGGCACCTTATTAACCCGTTTTTCCTCTTTTAGCCAATGTTAGATATTGCCCCTAAACTTTTAACTTTTGACATTTTTCACCCTTTGACCCTTTTAAGTGTTAACAACTTACACACTTTATTATATATCCCTACACTTTATTTATTTATATTTTTCACCCTTTAATACTACAAAGTTAATTGATTTTCAATAATGACAATAACAAAAGAAATTTCAGTGCCTGGCATTTCATTGATCATAAATGTTTATGAATGACCATCAATTAGTGCCCGTATAATGTACAAAATGGGCTATTTTGTTGATGGTTCATTCATAAACTGTTAGCTTTCAGCTTAGTAGTACCAACCTGGTACTAATAAGTTTTGTTCAAATATTGCAGACCCATACACAGTTAATGTTTACCAACCTATGCTCTTACATGTACAAAATGGGCTTATTAACAACTGTTTCAACATCAGTCAAGATTCAAGGCAGTGTTTTGACTAATGCCTTGTTTTCCCAACTTCCTTTGGAGGATTCTTGCACTTGGCATCCTCAATGCAGCTTGAAGTGGTTGTTCTTGTGGATGCACTTGGTCCTGAGTTGGTTCTTAAGTTTGCTCTAATTGAGTCAGGTCTGTCTCAGCTTGATCTTTAGTCTGCTCTACTTGGTCTTCAACTTGTGTCTGCTCAGGTTTATGTTGAGTATGTTGTGGTTCAGCTTGAGTCTGCTCTGGTTCATCTTACAATCCAAACCATTTAGCAAAGCCATAAGTCCCAACTTTCTTCTTACCTTGTCTTTTTTGTGTTCCAGCAGTTGACACGAGTTTCCTTTTTGACCCACCAACACCTCTACCTATTGACCCACTAGCACCACCTCTTGACCCAGCAGTACCTCTACCTCTTAACCCACTAGCACCGCCAGACCCACCAGCTCCTCTACCTATTGACCCACTAGCACCACCTTTTGACCCAGTAGCACCTCCTCTACTTCTAGACCTTATAGCACCTCCTTTAGTCCCACGAGCACCTTCATCCCTCACTGGACCTCTCTGAACAACATCAACATCCTTAAAATCATCCACTGGTTGCTTCTTTCTAGGCCTACCTACCACTTCTTTGGGTTTTGGTGTTTGTTCAACTACAGGTTCCTTACAACTTGATTTGTTGTGTCCAGGTTTTTTGCAGTTTGAACAACTTCCTTGTGAACCTACCTTAAAGGCTCTAGTTGAACTACCACCCTCACCTGTATCTCTGATTCTTTTATTTCTAGGCCTACCTGGCATTTTTCTAGGTTTTGGTGGTAAGACACTAGAGTACAAGCTCTGACCAGGCCATAAATTCATACCAAGGACTGGTTTAACATAATTGTAGAAAGCCACAAAATACATGTCTGTTTCAAACCAGGTTGAGACATAAATCTCAGGTACCTTATTTATCAAGAATATTACCTTTATGGCATGAACACAAGGTAGTCCTGATCACTGCCACATCCTGCAACTACATGTCCTCTTACCTTCATCTACTGTGAATCCTTCACTCTCTGATCTCACCTCATAGAGATTCCTACCAGCAAGTATTACATGCCAAAACCTGCAATGATTGGTTATTAGCGTGAATCTAAACAAGTTATATAAAAGTAACAGCATTTAATGGGAAAATACCTTTGTTGTTCCTTCAGCCATTCCAATCTCTTTTTAATGTTGGGACATACCCTAGGGTTCCATTTCCTACTAATTTCCCTCATTTTGTTCATCCTTTCAAGCAAAATCACTCTAATGGCTTCCTGCATAGTTAAGAGTGGCTTATGTCTAACATTAACAATCACACTATTAAAGCACTCACTGAATCCATCTCTATTGCTTCACAACCTCTGTCAACCTCAAAAAAGGTTCTTGACCAAAATTTTGGATTCTTATCCATAAGATACTTATGTGCATTCGGGTTAGCACTCTTTATCTTATCCATAATCTTATTGAAAAGCTGAGGGTATGAGGCTTTAGATGCTGCCCAGAACAATCACCTATACTCCAAGCCAGGGTATTGTAACCTAAAGTTTTCATAAATATGCCTTGCACATTGCATGTGCTCAGCATTTGGCATTACATCTTTAACAGATTCAATAAGACCCTATACAAATGAAATTTAATTTAATTAGAACAAATAAACTGGTTGGGAAAGTTTATAACAAATATAATTGCTTACCTTATGTTGATCAGATATTAGAGTTAGCCCATTGCCTCTGCTGCAATATAAGTCTTCTTTCAGCAACTCTAAAAACCAAGTCCAGTTGTCGTTGTTTTCAACATTTACCACTGCCCAAGCCACTGGATAAATGTGGTTATTCTCATCCCTTCCAATTGTTGTAAGTATTTCACCTTGATTAGGACTTTTAAGAAAACAACCATCTAAAGCAATTATTTTCCTACAACCTGCCTTCCATCCATCTGCCAGTCTAGCAAAACACACATAAAACATATCAAAGTAAGTTTTTCCATCAGGATTCACAATCACTCCCAACTTTACAGTGGACCCATGATTGGAATCTAAAATAGCTTTTCCATAAGATCTCAGCATAGAATAATGTTCACCAATGCTCTTTTCGTACTCTATCAATGCATACTTCTTAGCATTTGTACATTGATTGAGACTGACCTTACACTTATACTTTTTCATCACTAAATCAGCTAAATCACACAACCTGATATTTGGGTTAGCTCTAATCTTATCACTAAAAATTTTTGCAATCCACTTATAGTTGACCAATGTACCAAAGTTGAAATTCCTAACACATGTATGTTCATCATTTAAAGATATGCATTGAAAAGTTTTTTCATCAGTCATCCATCTAGCATAACATCTCCAAGGACATTTAGGCAAGTCATCACTACTAGCACAAGGGTATTTGGTCTGCTTTCTTAGTTTAGCTTTCTCGGGAGCAGGCACCCTAGGTGGTCTTTGTCCACACTTTGCTACCACCCTAACTTCTCCACTCCTTTCATACCACAAAGAGAAACCATTTGCCAAAGCATAGTAGGTTAGGCACTCTTTGAACTGGGCAACACTTGCATACTTTTCACCAGCCTGTAATATAAACATATATATGTGTTAGTATACATCATTTGTTCATTTAAAATAGAAACAAACATTAAAGTTCATATGCTTTTACCTTTGGTTTCCTTAGTCTCCGGTGTGTAGTTTCATCATACATTGGATACCTCTCCACATGTTTTTCAACAGAAATGAAAGGATCTTCAGTGATTCCATCTTTATCAGCAGTCTTAAGACTTTTTAGCAGCTCATTCATGTAAATATCATGTTTCTTAAAAGTCTTACCTCTAACATTATCCGCGGGCATACTGTTTTTTTTATTTGGCTCATTCATTTCTTCATCTGGTTTATTTTTTGCTTTAGCCTTTGCCTTTCTATTAGCTTTTATCCTATTTCTAAGTTTAATTAATTCATCTTCACCAGGATTAAGATAGTCAACTGACTTATCTGACTGATAGTCACTATCATCATCACTCTCATACTTAGTCTCAGAGTCAACTTCAACAATACATCTCCTAGTTTTAACAACATCTGATGCATCTTCACTAACCTTTTCTTTTCCCTTGTCTTTAGTACTAGTCCTAGCTTCAACACCCTATGTAGTGTTATTTCTTAGCTTCAACACCATCTGTAGTACTAGTCCTAGCTTTAACCCCCTCAGTTTTAACCTCCATCTCAACCCAATCAACCATTTTATCAACAAAAAAGTCATTGCAATACCTCTTTTTAGGAGGGCCTATTTTCTTAGAGACCAAAACATCCATGTCATATGTAATAGCTTGACTTAAATACTCTGAAAGATTCATATCTAAGTGATCAAGATAAAGAGTAAGCCTACTAAATGTTCTTCAGCATCAAACATGTAAGAGGTCGACCTATCATTACTAACCCTAACTAAACCCCTTTCTAAGTCTTGGCTTGGTACTTGGTAATACAAGCCTTGAAAGTAGCAGCCATACTTTTCTTCTAAAAACTTAGCCAACTGTCCATAAGGCATCCTTGGAACAACAATTTCAAGGATGACACCATCAACATAAGTTAACGGTAAATGGGCAAAGTAGCCATCATTATAAACATCAAATTTGATGCAGGTCGGTACCAGGGATCATTCTGATAGACTAAAGAAAAAAAATAGGGTTCTTCAACAAACTAAATTAGGGAAAACTAACCACAATCGATTCAAAAAATATAAAAAGTAAGAAATTATGACATACCTTATTACATAAATTATGGTTCTTGGAGCATCTGTCAATTATGAAATTTCGAGAACTGTTGATTGTTTGAATTAGGGTTAATGAAGAATTGGGGAAGAACATATTGGAACAATTGATTTGCTTCATTATTATTGATAACAACCAATCTATATATAGGATACAAGAGAACATTCTAGACTATGAGCTTAGGCCTAATGACATCTATACTAATGGGCCTAATACAAATTAATAACTAATACTTTAAATATATTGACTAATACGCCCCCGCAGTTTGAGCGGAAGATGGCCGAACACTCAAACTGGTACGAAATTCCTCAAAAAGCGCAGACGGTAGTCCTTTGGTGAAAATGTCAGCATACTGGTAACGAGATGGTACATAAAGAACACGGACCTAACCACGAGCAACCATATCACGAACAAAGTGTATATCAATCTCAATATGTTTGGTCCGATGATGCTGAACAAGATTAGCAGTCATATATATAACACTAACATTGTCACAATATACAAGGGTGGCAGATAATAATGGTGCGTGAAGCTCTCTGAGAAGATTACGAAGCCAGGCAGTTTTGGCAACAACATTAGCAACACCTCTGTATTCAGCTTCAGCACTTGATCCAGAGAGAGTATGTTGCCGTTTGGTTGACCATGAGAGTAGATTATCTCCCAAGAAAACACAATAACCATATGTTGACCGCCTGGTAGTAGGGCAACCAGCCCAATCAACATCGGTATAAGAAATAAGAGAACCTATACCGGATGCATAAAGTTGGAGCCTAAAGTCCAATGTGCCACAAATATATCAGAGAACTTTCTTAAGAGCTGCCAAATAAGGCTCTAGAGGATCATGCATATGAAGACAAACATGTTGCACTGTATAAGAGATATCTGGACGAGTAAATGTAAGGTACTGCAAGCTACCTGCAAGACTGCGATATAGAGTAGGGTCAGAAATAGGATCCCCATCAGAACCAAGTTTGGATTCAGTGTCAACCGGCGTCCGAGTTGGATTACAATTAGCCATATGAGCTTTTTCCAAAAGATCCAAAGCATATTTCTTTTGAGACATAAGCATTCCTATAGAGTCACACGT
>BQNB010188837.1:0-11919 GCA_026074375.1 Tanacetum coccineum | reverse complement strand
CTCTAATTACAATGAAATGATGGCGAACCGAATCGACGTCATTGAAATGGTTTGTGAGGAGTATTCTCAAGAAGTTCTCGATTTCTCCGATGTGATCTCGAGTGGGAATCCCACTCCTTATTATGACCCGATTGTTTCTACCTCTTCTCCGACTCTCACTCCCTTTGGGGATAGCGATTTTCTTCTTGAGGAATTCGATGCTTTCCTCGCTCTTGATGATGATCCAACTTCACCGGAAGTTGATGACTCTTATTATGACCCGGAAGGGGATATTCTTCTTCTTAAAGCATATCTAAATGATGATCCATCACCCCCTCTCAATCAAGGAAATTATTTGCCAGAAATTCGAAAAGAATTGAAAGCTTGTGAAGCTAAAACTGATAAATCTTTAATTAATGAACCCCTCGAAGTCGAACTCAAGGAATTACCCCCTCATCTCGAATACGCATTTTTGGAGGGCAACAACAAGTTTCCCGTCATAATTGCTAAAGACTTGAGTATGGACGAAAAAGCCGCTCTCATAAAGGTTTTGAAGTCACGCAAGCAAGCCATCGCTTGGAAACTCTCCGACATAAAAGGTATTAACCCGGAATTTTATACTCACAAGATTCTTATGGAAGAGGACTACAAACCGGTGGTCCAACACCAAAGACGGGTGAATCCAAAGATCCACGATGTCATCAAAAAGGAGGTTGAAAAACTTCTTGATGTCGGATTAATTTACCCGATCTCGGATAGTCCTTGGGTAAGCCCCATACATTGCATACTGAAAAAGGGTGGTTTTATCGTTGTCGCAAATGATGAAAATGAGCTGATTCCAACTCGATTGGTTACGGGGTGGCGTGTGTGCATTGACTACCAAAAGTTAAATGAAGCCACCCGTAAGGACCATTTTCCACTTCCCTTTATGGATCAAATGCTCGAGAGATTAGCGGGAAACGATTACAATTGTTTGCTCGATGGTTTCTCGGGTTACTTTCAAATTCCCATTGATCCTAAAGATCAAGAAAAAACCACATTCACGTATCCTTATGGAACGTTCGCCTATCGTCGCATGCCTTTCGGCTTATGCAATACACCAGGCACGTTCCAAAGGTGTATGTTGGCTATCTTTCATGACATGGTCGAAAAAACGATGGAAGTCTTCATGGACGACTTTTTGGTCTTTGGGAATTCATTCGAAAATTGCCTCTCTCGCTTGGACAAGATGCTCAAAAGGTGTGAAGACACCAATCTTTGTCTAAATTGCGAGAAAAGTCATTTCATGGTCAAGGAGGGTATTGTCCTCGGCCATAAGATTTCAAAGAACGGGATTGAGGTTAATAAAGCCAAAGTCGATGTGATTGCTAAGTTACCTCATCCCACCACCATCAAGGGTGTTGGGAGTTTTCTCGGTCATGCTGGTTTCTACCGACGGTTCATTAAGGATTTTTCCAAAATTTCCCGACCGATGACTCATCTCCTTGAGAAAAATACTCTGTTCATCTTCTCCGATAATTGTATTCAAGCTTTTCAAACGTTAAAGAAAAAACTTACCGAAGCTCCTATCTTGATTGCCCCAGACTGGGATTTACCCTTTGAGCTTATGTGCGATGCAAGCGACTTTGCCATAGGTGCGGTCTTGGGGCAACGTCATGAGAAACACTTTAAGCCTATACACTATACTAGTAAAACAATGACTGAGGCGGAATCATGTTACACCACGACGGAGAAAGAAATGTTTGCCGTGGTGTATGCCTTTGAAAAATTCTGGTCTTACCTCATCTTGAACAAAAGCATTGTGTATACGGATCATTCTGCCCTAAAATATCTCTTTGCTAAAAAAGATTCCAAGGCGAGATTGCTCCGGTGGGTTCTCCTCCTTCAAGAGTTCGATTTCGATGTAATTGACACAAAAGGAGTCGAGAACCTCGCGTCCGATCATCTTTCCCGATTAGAAAATCCTTATGAAAGTATGCTCGACCCAAAGGAGATAAATGAAAAGTTTCCTCTCGAGACACTTAATATGGTGACTTTTCGTAGTGACTCAAGTACCTCGTGGTTTGCCGATTATGCAAATTACCACGCGAGGAATTTCATTGTTAGAGGAATATCGTCCCAGCAGAAAAACAAGTTTTTCAAGGATGTTAAACACTACTTTTGGGATGACCCCTTCCTATTCAAAATATGTGCGGATCAAGTGATCCGGCGGTGTGTGCACGGTAAAGAAGCTCTCGACATCCTCAAAGCTTGCCACAATGGACCCACGAGGGGACATCATGGTGCAAATCTCACCGCCAAAAAGGTCTTTGATGTTGGTTTCTTTTGGCCCACTATTTACAAAGATGCACACGAGTTGGTTAAAAATTATGACTCATGCCAACGTCAGGGAAAAATTTCACAAAGGGATGAGATGCCTTAAAATTCCATCCAAGTTTGTAAAATCTTTGACATTTGGGGCATTGATTTCATGGGGTCGTTCCCGTCTTCACGAGGGAACAAATATATACTCGAAGCAGTCGACTACTTGTCAAAATGGGTTGAAGCGAAAGCGCTCCCCACCAACGACGCCCGAGTTGTTTGCAAGTTTCTTAAATCTCTCTTCGCACGATTCGGTGCCCCTCGTGCTATCATAAGTGATCGCGGAACCCATTTTTGCAATGAACAATTTGCAAAGGTCATGCTTAAATACGAAGTCACTCATCGTCTCTCCACCGCGTATCACCCACAAACAAGTGGGCAAGTTGAGGTATCCAATCGTGGCTTGAAACGAATTCTTGAAAGGACAGTGGGTGAGAATCGTGCCTCTTGGTCGGACAAACTAGATGATGCACTTTGGGCCTTCCGTACGGCTTACAAAACACCCATCGGGTGTACTTCTTACAAGCTCGTGAATGGAAAGGCATGCCATCTATCGATTGAGCTTGAGCACAAAGCCTACTGGGCTTTAAAGCATGTTAACTTTGACCTTTCGACCGCGGGTGATCACCGTAAAGTTCAACTCAATGAATTAAACGAACTTCGTGATCATGCCTATGAGAATTCTTTGATCTATAAAGAGAAAACAAAGAGGATCCATGACTCAAAGATCAAAAACCGCGTTTTTAACGTCGGTGATCAAGTCCTCCTCTTTAACTCTAGATTGAAGATGTTCTCGGGTAAGTTGAAATCCCGTTGGTCCGGACCGTTCACCATTGCCCATGTCTTTCCATATGGCACCGTTGAGTTATCTCAAAACTCCAGGCCAAACTTTAAGGTGAACGGTCATCGAATTAAGCACTACTTTGGAGGGGACGTACCAAAATTGGTTGTCCTGGATCTCCAAACCTTCCCTAAGGACAAATGAATACGGGGATTGGGTCAAGCTTAGTGACCCTAAACAAGCGCTTCGTGGGAGGCACCCCATGCTTATCCGTAGTGGTAATATGTAGTAATGAATAAGTGTTTTTTTTTGTGAGAGACTTGCCTCTTTTCTTTCTCGTGTTTTGTGTTTTGTGGTTTATTGTCCAGGATTTGCCCGGATTTTGAAGCCTCTCTTGCTCGTGGTTTTTGTCCTTCGTTCACAAGAGTTTCAAATCCTCAGCTTCATTATGGAAATTCGATATCCAAATCTTATTGACTAACGTTTATCTTTAAGCATACCTCATAAACGGCTTAGGATTTACATAGAGACCCTTCATAAAACATTGAGGACAATGTTTAATTCTAGTATGGGGTGGATCTTCGATTTGATTGTGCCTGCAGCCGTTGTTTTCACGTAATCCCGTTTTTAACACCAAAATTTCAAAAAAATAAAAAAATTTAAAATTTTTCAAAAATAAAATAAGGGTTTTGTCACAATTTTGACTTTCCTGCTCGAGCGTGTTGAGCTCTAGCCTGTTCCTTAACTTTTAGACTAAGCATTCGCGAATATTCGCGAAGAACGAAAAATGACAGTGTTAATTATGAGTGGGATGCTAAACAAGGATTATTTGGAAATCTTAAGAGCTCATGTATGTAATTTGTGATTTTTTCTCCCATAAGCTCTTAACCTGATTAATATACGTGCTATTTTTGGAGATTAGACTTAAATCAATAATTTTTATGTAGTATATAGCAAATTTTTTAGCCTTAGTTCAAATTTATACTTGAATTTTCAAAAAAAAAGTATTCTCTATATCAAAATAAAATAAAATAATAATAATAATAAATATAAACTGTGGGCTGATAAAAGTTTGTTGTATCCTGCCGGCTCATAACCGATGTTGCAGCCTTCTAAAAAGTCGAGGGGTAAAATTGCATCAATGTTATGGTTAAATATTAAGTGTGAATTAATAAATGTAAGATCTCTTTTTGTTAAATTTAAATATGCTTTTGAACTTTAACTATTCTATTTTAAGTTTTTAAATAAGCTATGTATATACAGAAAATCTGAGAGTTTTTGAAACTTAAGGTCCGTGAGTCCCGATACTAGTCTCTGTGGGGTGTCAAAAGCCTGGTCACTTAGCCGCAAGGTTGGGATGTGCCGAGACGAAAGTCGCTACATGGGATGATCTCGCCTTCAAACTCATTATTCTCGGGTAAAACGTGAAAAATAGAATTTTGCAAAACGTTGATCCACGGTTGAAATTCAAAATAGCACATTCACCTAAGATATATTAATTGTCGGGAGTGAAAAGTTCACAAGTTGCAAATATGAGTAGTGTTAGCATCTTAACTGATATTTAACGGTGATTTCGTTTTAAGCTTGGTTTGGGACGAGTGAAAAGTCGAGAACGATGAATTTATCCTTTTTGGGGCATTCTCGGATCGAAATGCATCTTGTTCTATGATCCCTAACGGCTATGAAAATAACAAAAGTCAAAATAAGTTAGTTGCCAAAAAAATGTGTAGGAATAAGTGTATATTTAAAAATGGTCAAAACGGGGCCTTTCAAAGCTTTTGATTTCTTTAATTCCCCTTGATGAACACATAGCTACTTTTCGAGGTAATTAGTCGAGGGGGATCGAGATTCTTGGTTTTCTTAAGTGTTTACTTATGGCATTGCGTGAGGACACGACAATATCTTAGTATGGGGGATTTTGGTATGTGCTTAATTACATATATCGTTTTCCATTAAAACCGGACTAAAATGACCAAAAACATACCAAAAATACTTTGTATTTGTATGTTTTCATCTATATTGTGCAGAAAACGGATATCTGAGAAAAGGACGAAAAATCAAGCAAAAACGGACAAAACCGAGCACAGAATGGAAAAGCGTGAAAAGACAAAGTCAAAATCAAAGCCAAATACCAAAAAGTCAAAGTCAAAGTCAATCCCGTGAAAGTCAACGATCAAAGACGAAGCCGAAACGAAGAAATGTTAAATGGGCCCACCCGTACCCATCTAATGGGTCATGTCAGCCCATTTAATCATTACATAAACCCTTAAAGCCCAAAATACAATATATAAGCCCATTACCCTTTATATAAAATCCCTGGCCCAACCTTTAATACCCCTTAACGGGAGTTATAACCCAAAACCATTTTACCTTCACAGCGTTAGTCCTTCAAGGACTAACGTTGTTAGTCCAAAAGGACTAACGGTGCAAACCCAATCCAAACCTCAGGGATCAATTATGAAAAATACAAGGACAATGCTTGCAACTACACTATATAAGCTCAGGGACTTATATTGCCATTTCCTCAAAGTTTCCCCTGCACCCTCATTCAATCATTAACCCTTTTACCCGCTAAAACTCTGATCCCCATTTTTGTCACTATTCACCACCTTCAACCCCACCATTCCTGCCAAAAACTTCAACCCCACCCCCACATGGCCTTTATGTACACCCTGGCTATCCTAAACCACCCCATTGGACAAGAGCACAAGGACACAAATTGAGGGTTGAGATCTATTTGCTTGGGGACAAGGATTAATTGAAGGGCCAAGATTGCTTTGAGCTCCTACTCACACAACAAACACAAATGTTGAAGCCTCTTACAGAGAAAGCACATCAAGACCTAGATATTTTAGTATAAGTAGTAGCAGTTTGTAGTTTTAGCTGGGTGTCGAATTTTAGTGTTAAGTAAAAAAAACTTGTAACCTAAATATTTGTACCATTTTATTTACTGCCTTTTAATATATTGTCACTTTAAATTTCTTGTCATTTAAATTCTTGTCATTTTAAATTTCTTGCATTTTAATCATTGTCATTTTTCTTAAAAGCTTTCTTTAAATTCTTGTTATTTACTTCCATTTGTTTTTAAAATACTGTTACACAAGCCTCTTTTATAAGCTTTTGGGTTATTAGAAGATTATATAAAGCTTGTTTTGCTTTTCTGTCAAAAATCCAAAAAAAATCACAAAAATATAAAAAAAGGGAAGAAAGCAAGGAGCAAGGTAAGTCAAGGATGGCCTTGGATTTAGTGCCTCATGGAAGGCTATTGGTTTGGTTTTATAAGCTTTTGGAAAGCTTATTTCTTGCCAATAAGCATAGGACCATTTGTAAGTCTCTCTTTTAAATTTTTGTTTATTGCTACTGTAGCTTAGCTTATTTTGTGCTTATTTATGCTTGTTTTGTGCTTAATATCTTTCTTTGATGCTTATATGTCATTTTTATGTGCTTTGCCTTAAATCTGTCTTATTTGTGTTTTAAACTGCTCATTTCTTAATAGCTTATTTCTTAATAGCTTATTTCAGTGCTTTTTATTGCTTGTTTAGTGCTTATTTTAGCTTAACCTAGCTTACTTGTTATTTGTTTTTCAAAAGTCCTTGCTTAATTTGTCTAAATCAGTCTAAAAGTGCTTTTCCAAAACCTTAAAGGGGTGTTTGGCATAAGGACTCAAAGTGGGTCATTTGGTGTAAAAACCTTGTGGGTCACTTGGATACTTTTGGCAACCCTTTTTGAGTTAGATTTAATCTGTTTTTCCAAGCTATTTGGTCCTTAAATTTGTTTTTGAGTTTTTTTTATATAGGTGTCCAAACTGTGGTCATTGAGCTTATTTGATTAAGCTGTTAAAACCAGCTTTGGAGTCTTGTTTTTGGGTTGTTTTCAAGTGTCAAAAGCATTAGGTTAAAGTCTTTTTGATTTGGTTTTGTCCAAGTAAAAATTTGTCAAGTTTTTGTGTCTAGTGTCTTAGTTTTAAAAACTCCCCTTTTCAATTCTAGTTTGCAGATAGTAAAAGTTGATTTTAGCTTATGAATTTTTGAATCCTAGCTCATTTGTAGGTGGTCTCTATCTATTTTGACTTATTTTTGAGTTTTGAGCTTATTTTGTGGCTTATAATTGGGGCTGCAAATAAGCCCTTTTACCTTTAAAAAAAATCACTCAGCATGTGCTGAGTGATTTCAGCCAACTTTCCTTAGCTTTTTAATAGCCTCATTAAGTTTCAAACTTCTTTCTTTTAGATTTTCTAGATAGATTTTAGGCTAGTCTTTAAGCACCTATAAGCTTTAAGCCCCAAAGAGTGCCCCAAGGCTGTTTTGCTTGCTGTGTTGCCCATTAGCTTAATTTGCCTTTCTTGCTTATTTGTCTAAATTTTTGTGCTTATTTTAGCTCTGATTTGCTTAATAGCTGTAGTAGGCCATCTGTCTTTGCTTATTTAGGTTTCTCTTGGGCTTATTTGTGCTTTAAGTAGCTTAAGTGGTAGGCCCTTTTGTTGTTAGTTAAAAAGGTGCATTCTGCCTATCATTTTGCTTATTTTCTCAGCTTATTTGAGTTTTGTAAAAAAAGTGCCTTTTTTTTAAATTTGCTTGTTTTTATCTGCTTTATAAGTTTCTAAAAAAAGAAAAAAAAATAAATACCAAAAAGGAGAGGCTGAGGTTCGAACCCCATACCTCCCCCTTTACATACATGTGCACTTAAACACCCACACACTAACCACTTTGCTTCATTAGCTCATCCATTCATAGTTTGCACCATTAATGCTTTATAGTTGTTTTTCCATTTTGCTTATCAGACTTTAAGAGTTTATTTCCAGCTTATTTTTAAGCAGTCCCTCAAACCTTTTATTTTTCTTGTATTCATCATGTCTTAAAGTATTTTTCAGTATTTTTTTATAATTTTCCAAAATCGTTTACTATTTTTAATAATTTTTTCTTTATTAAACTGTTTTTTAATTATTAAAAATTAAGTAAAAATCAAAAAAATATAATTCTTTTTTAGAAAATTTTCTTTTATCATTTTGCATCTAGGAAAATTATTTTTACTTTCGAAGGGTCATTTTTGTAAAATTTTAGTTTTTAAAGAACGGGATTAGATCCTGGTTCTCGTTTTCTTCATTTTTCAACCTTTTAAGCTTCCGTTTCAGGATTTTCTTTCATTTTTATTTTAATTTAGCTAATTTAAAATAGAAAAACTTAAAAAATCACTTTAGGGTTTAATTTTAGATAATTTAGTTTTTTTAATTCGCGTTTTTACGCTTCCGTCTTCGTTTTAGGTTTAATCATTAATTGCTTCGTTTTATGATTTTATTTTATTGTCTTTGCTTATTATTAGTATAACTAGAAATCAAAACCCAAAATCTTGTTCCATTCAAGCATTGATTAACAAACCGACTTTCGACTTTATCAATTCGCACCTCGTTGGGAAACGACCCGGGAATATCCTTTACTACCCGGATTTGATTGATTTTTTTATTACCCTTATATATGTATATTATATATATTTATTATATATTTTATTATATATTAAAAGGTGTAGTTTAAACTCAAATCAACCTAACCTTAATATCAATTTTCAACCGCCCCTATCCCACTTTTCTCTTCATTCGTTTAGTCACCAAGAACAAACACCCCTCAAACCTTTCATCACAGATAAAATCGAATGACATAAACCCACATGTATCTCACGAATTAAATTCATTCGAAAGTCCATTTCATTCGATCTTATTTAACTGGTTAAAACAAAGAAAGTCTGAATCCTTTTTCTATACTTGATAGAAGAAGGCATCTTCAAGATCTGAAAGATGGTCTCGGGTAGGTTTGCATTTGTTTTGAGTATTAATCGAAACAAAGAAATGATTATAACAAAGTGTTATTAGCCATTCTTTAATTTCGTATATCAAACGAGCTATGCTCAACACAGATCTATGACGAGGTTCCATTCGTGTTTGAGATCTTATGAGGGTCTTGACTTAATTTAGCACACGAAAAAGGAGACTGAGATCTTGGTAACTATTTTGTTTTAGTTTCGAGTCTTGAGAAGATTGGAGAAGGGATAGGCTAGATGTGGTTGACATGTAAAGAAGGTAATTAGGTAGATTGTTAGATTTGTTGGAATGAAATTTGTGACGATGGGATTTATATAGAGATGTGGATTTGAATTTGTAATTGTGGCTGTGTTGGTTGATGTTGTTGTAGTCTTCGAGTCAGTCATCTATCTTATTCTTATGTTGACTTTATTTCTTTGACCGACTCATTGAGTTGACCCGGGTCAACTCGGTAAATACCGAGTTGACTCGGTTTGGTTTTTGTTTGCAAACCGCTATCAAGACTAAGCTTGAGCAAACCGCCACCACCAAACCGCCGTGGCCAAACCGCTGGCAGGTATCAAACCGCTGGCAGGTATCAAACCGTTATGGTGGTGGTTTAACCAAACCGCTACCACAAAAACCGCCACCACCAAACCGTCACCACCAAACTGCTATCACAAAACTGCCACCACCAAACCGCCGTTGGCTTTTCAAACGGGCAGCGGTTTGTTTAGATAAGCCATGAAAAAGTTAAACCGCTACAACTTGTTCACCAAACTGCTACGGCCAAACCGTTGTTGCCAAATCGCTGGCACAGTGGTGGTGGTTTAAATCAAACCGCTACTTGTACTTTCGTACTTTTTCTTGAAATTCTCCAGGTTTCTGTGTTTCTAGCTTCCCAAACCGCTATTCGAGGGGGGTCGGGGATTGATCAAACCAAAAAAGATGGAACATTGATTTTTTTTAGTGTGAGAGGTGTGAAGGAAAACTTGTAATTATAAGATTAGAAAGAGAGAAAATACAAAATGAACTTCCACCCACCCCCATGGAGAGACATGGGGGGTATTTATAGCCTGTACTAAAGCTAACTATACCACATATACAATAATAACCCTTGCGTGTCATGCAGTGTCCATAGCTAGTCAAATTTACGTGTAAGACGCCAACTTTACAAACTAGTAAGGCTAACAATGATGGTAGAATCCTGTGGATTCAAGGACCGTTAGTCGAGGTGGGGTTGCAAAGTGTGGTCAAGACAAGTATACTCACTCCACAGAGTATTATCAAGATACGAGTTTCTTATATATACTCCTCGTAGTATGGGTTGATAGGCCTAGAAAACTAGTAGACGCGTAATTTAAAATTTTATTAAGCATTTAATTCCATGAGGCCGAGACCAAGTCTAAGAAGGTTGAAAGGTTGTCGTTTGAGAGGTTTAGTTAAGATATCGGCAATGTTGTCTTCGGAGGAGACCTTCTCAATTGAGATGTTTCATTTTTGGACATTATCGTGAAGGAAGTGATGTCGGATTTCTATATGTTTGGTACGGGAATAGAGAACAGGGTTCTTACTTAGGTCGATGGCACCTTTATTGTCACAAAGGATGGATATGTCATCTAGTTTAATGTCATAGTCTATGAGATCTTGTTTCATCCATAAAGCTTGTTGGAAAGCTTTTTTAGCGGACACATACTCGGCTTCGATGGTGGAAATGGCTAAGGCGGTTTATTTCTTGGAGAACCACGATGTGAGACAACATCTCATGAATGTTCACACACCGCTTGTGATTTTGCGATCGACATAGTCCCCCGCATGATCGGAGTCGGCGTATACTATGGTTTCTACCCCCATTCCTTTAGGATACCATAGTCCTAAATGAGTTGTTCCCTTAATATATTTAAAAATTATTTTTACCGCTTCAAGGTGTGAAGTTTTGGGATCTTCTTGAAAACGAGCGCATAGACAAACACTAAATATAATGTCTGGCAGACTAGACGTTAGGTAGAGAAGGCTACCAATTATGCCACGTTATTTTGTGTCGTCAATGGATTCCCCGTCTTCGTCCCAAGTGAGTTTGGTTTCAGACGACATGGGAGTTTTGATAGGTTTGAAATCTTCTAGACCGAATTTCTTGAACATTTCCTTAATGTATTTAGATTGGTTGAAAAAGATGCCATTTTTAGTTTTTTGATTTGTAAACCAAGAAAGAAATTCAATTCACCCATCATGCTCATTTCGAACTCGTCGTGCATGATTTTAAAAAAATCATCGCAAAGGTCTTGAGAAATTGATCCGAAAATGGTGTCGTCCATATATATTTGGACTATAATGATATGTGAGTCTCTTTTTTTGGTAAATAGAGTGTTATCTACCAAGCCCATGGTGTACTTATGATCGAGGAAGAAGGCTTTGAGTCTATAGTACCAAGCTTTGGGTGATTATTTAAGACCATAAAGAGCCTTTTTGAGTTTGAATACATGGTTAGGTTTTTCGAAATCAAAAAAGCCGGGAGGTTGAGAGACGTAGACTTCTTCATTTATAAAACCATTTAAGAAATCACTTTTGACATCCATTAGAAAAATCTTGAAGTCATGCGCACAAGCATATGCAATGAGGATTCTTATAGATTCTAGTCTTGCTACGGGAGCATAGGTTTCATCGAAATCTATTTCTTCTTGTTGGTTGTATCCTTGTGCGACAAGTCTATCTTTGTTTCTAGATACTACACCATTTTTATCTAATTTATTTTTAAAGACCCATTTAGTCCAATTACGGTTTGGTTTTCGAGCGAAGGAACAAGACTCCAAACATCATTAGCCACACGTTGGTTCAATTCTTCTTGCATAGCCATAGTTCAACTTTCGTCTTTAATGGCTTTTTTAATGTTTTTAGGTTCTACGGAAGACACGAAATAAAAAAAGTTGCTTTGGTTTTGAACTTGAGATCTTAGAGTTCTATCATTTAGTTTTCCTATGACCGTTTCTATAGGATGATCTTTAGATTC
>BQNB010188836.1:0-11919 GCA_026074375.1 Tanacetum coccineum | reverse complement strand
ATCTTACTCTTATAGTGAGAGTAAGCAAAGGGTTACACGGGGTTTAACTAACCAGTGTAGTTAGTTAATTACACAACATATAGGCTTTTTGGTGTTTTCCTAGAAATTTACCAGTTAAACATGTTATTCCGTCAAAGTCCATAGTACTCATTATTATGGTCTCGAGTGATATACCAAGCCAAGTTCTAAAGTCCACTACATCACCGACACACTCATAATTTTGTGAAATTTTTAGTAAATATTTGGAAATGAAATAGGCTTAATTCTTACAATTTAGTATTAAGAGTTATAGTGCGCGAGATCATGTAACTAGTAATTTTTACAAAAGTTATGCTAATTTTTTTTTAATTTGGAATAATTTAAGCATATAGCATTTTATTTGTAAAAGAAAGGACAAGTAGACGTTCTAATTCTCTATTCCCCCACTTAAATTATACACCATCCTTGTTGTATAGATAAAACAATTAAAGAAAAATGGGAAATAAAATTAGAACGGTTGCTCCAGATGATTCTCCAATTTGAGTTATTGAGCAAAAGTGTGTTGACGAGACGTCAGAATGCTCGTACGAGTTCAACACATGTCTTTTTCAGAGTATACCATATCGTCGATTTCTTTACAGCAAGGTCCTGTATAAAAGTTTAGAAGACAAAAGTGAAATTCCTATCTCGGTTATACAATGGTTACAATGCAGGAAAGTAAACACACATACTGTACAGGTAGTCAATACGCCGTATCCCAAACCCAAGGATACGCCGTATTGCATCCTGTAAAAACAAATATTTTAAAGTTTTGTAGGAAATTAAATGCAGAAATTAGAGACTGATAACGTCCAGACAGGTCGATACGGCGTATGCATAGAGGTTGGATACGCCGTATTGAGTGTTTAGGAAGACAGAATCAATCAAACCATTAAAATTATAACTTTCAAACAATTAAAAACAGCCGGGTTGTCTCCCAGTAAGCACTTTTCTTTCAGCCAATCTTTAAGTTAGACTTTTTTTCTTTTATTTTAGCCTGCTATTTGGTGCCATTCACCAGCCATCCGCGAAACTTTTTGTTGAAGAGGTCGTGGTAGATGCAAGACATGGACCCATAGGTTTTTCCCCAAGTGTCTTATTTGCTTGGACCGATGGTAATGAATTCTCCATCCGTCACTATTGAGTATCGTATGACTTTGAATTCCTCGGATTTACATATTTCATCTGTATTATTGAAGTCGTACTCAATGGGAACTGGTGTTGGAGGGGAATATTGATTACTTTCTTCAAAATTATTGATTCTATTCCCTTCTTGTGCGTCCAAATAGGGCTTAAAGAACGAGTCAGAACATGAATTTTTTCGGCTTTTATTGCAGGGTTCGTCGCATTCGTCAGCATTGCTTATTGATCCCTTTGTGCTATATTCACTCACATAAAAATTCCATAGCCCATTCTTAGTGCTTATGTCCATGTTCCAATGGTTTTTGAATTTGGATCCCAACTATTCTAGAAATTCAAGATGATCTGTCTCGTTGTCTAAGTCATCTAGGATTTTACTATTGCAAGTACGGGACAATGGATAATATTTAAGGCAAAATCTCTCGCTCAGTTCATTCCAAGTGGTGGCCGTACCTTTTATTTCATCGTCCTATCATTTCTTTTTATGTCCACTAAGCGAAATTGGGAAATCGTACAACCGAAGTTGATCTTTATCGACATTAGGAATTTTAATCCATTCTAATATCTCTAATACTTTTGCAATGTGGTTGAAAACGTCAGCCCCATCTCTTCCATTAAAGGGATTATCTTGTAATATTTTCATAAATTCATCCCTAATCTCAATCGTGGTTTCCATGTTAAGCTTTCGTATTGCGCTGTCCGAATCATAAGTGGTTCGAGTGTTATTTTCGGATGTAGGTTTCATCATGGTTCCTGTCTTAATTTTCCTGAGAGCAAGAATAAATGATCAGTAGGATGTGCCCTCAGGGAAGAGAACATATAAAGCAGGATATGAAACCATAATACGAAAAATCGCTATTGCTACTGTATCAGGTGACGTCGTATTTATTTGATTTGCATATGTCGTATAGATCTGTTGAAGGTCGGTATGTCGTATTGAGTTTTCAGAATACGCCGTATTGTTTGGAAGAACAGATACGTTGTTTAGACTGCAGAGATCAATACACTGTCTAAGTAGAAGGTTTGATACGTCGTATCCAACTGGTGGATACGGCGTATCAGGTGGTCTACCCGAACAGAGTAATTAGAAAACAATTAAATAATGCGGGAATTTAAACACATAATACAAACATAATTAAATTATGCTAATTAAATTATTCTAAGCTAATGGTTAGAAATACTAATAAAATTAAAGGTTAAACTTTTTCACTCCCCGGCAGCGGCGCCAAAAACTTGATGTGCTGTCGTGTAGGGTCAATTTATTGATTACCAAGTTTTACATTTATATTTAGCCGAATTATCCTAAAACAACACTTTAACGGGCAGTGTACCTGATCGGGTAGAGTTTCGTGGTAAGTAGGGTGTCGAACACTAAGAGCGAGGTCGTTAACCTTATATTCTATGAGTATTTTAATTAATCTAATTAATTTAATTCTAATTACTTGTTAAACCTATGCTAAACCAAGTTCTAATGATAATGAGGGGGGGTTTCAGTCTGAGAGATTGGCACAGGTTTTATGGTGACAATAATCAATTTAAAACACAATAAGCATGCAAGAAGACAATCAGACGATAAAAGAGCGGTACAAGCCAAATGATAAAAAAAATGTACTAGCCATATTAAATCCGATTAAATACTGGTTTGTTTGTTTAGTGCAACGATTACTTATCTCGAAGTGGCATATCATTCTTAAGACTTAGGCGGGACATCATCCTAAGACATAGACACGTTAAATCCTGTCACAATTAACGTATCCGCATAAATCATCCTTTTAGTTTAATTATAATCTATCTAGAGATTAAAGCAATGATGATCTTGTTAAACCCTAGCCTATCGGGACTTTACTGTCACAACCAGAAATTTTTAGAATTTTAAATTACTATTTTACCCTTTGACTTTTTGGTTCCGACTTGACTTTTTGACTTTTGACCTATTACGGTCACATAAAAACGATTACCTCGTAGCCGGTAAATTTTTGAAACGTATTTAAATAATAAATCATAGTTATTATTATTATCTCTCATTTACAAATTTAATTTTCAAACTTATTTGACTTGAAAACGAGAAGATATATGTATTCCTATGTTGACTTATAAAAAACGACCTACTAAATTACGTTTTCACGACTCGGACTCTAAAGCAATTTGATGTAAAACGACAATCTGGATAACTTTTTTAGTTTTACACGAGACACGAAACCAAGCAGAAAATGACTTAAATAGCCTCGCAAAGTTTTGAACACCGCACGAAACGCTTACCGACACAAAAATAATTAAATTTATATTTAATTAACACTTTTATTAAATAAAAATATTTAATAAATTATTTAATATTTTATTTCAAAAACATTTTTTAAAAATGCGAACATTCGAATTAAAGTATTATTTTTACGGGCAAAGCTTACCCGTGATACCCAAAATAAATAATAAACATTTTAAATATATTTTATAAAAATATTTATAAAATAATAGTCATGTAAATACTCATTTTTATAGGAAAAATTAGTTGGAAAACAATGGCGCAACTTTCGTAATTTGAATCATCCGTTATCTAGCTTAAACGAGTCCCGAACAATTAATTAACGAAAGTTACACTTTTGGTCCCTGTGGTAATACTTACAAAATCCACCCTAAACTATTTTACACTTTAATTTTAAACTTTCAAGTATATATTCTAAGAAAATAGGGTTTCATCTCATAATAACCCTAGCCTCTCTTCCCTTTCCTCCCTTTCACCTCTGGCGTCGTACCACCCTCTCCGGCCAAAATTCCGGCCAGTCGCACCACCACTTTCGCATCACCTTTGTTATCACCTCGTCATCATCAACCACTGTTGTAGTCGCAGTCGCGCCTCACCACCACGACACCACGCTGCCACCCCATAACCGTTGTCATCATCATCTCGTCGCCACCTCCATCCTCACCATCTCACAGTCGCTGTCACCATCATCACCACCACCCTCACCACGACTGCATTCTCCATAACCGACACCAACCACCATCATCCTCATTACCATAATCTTCATCTCTGTCAACACACCACCACCAAACCACCGACACCACCTTCGTACCACCCTATCGCCACAACCGACATCACCACCAACATTTGACCGTGGCTTAGCCGCCATACCTCCCACCACCACCATTACACTCCCTATATTTTACAAGTTTATATGGTTGTATTTGCTTATGCTTATTTTCATTTGCTTTTTCTTGATTGTTTTTCTTTTGATTTCCCTTTGTTAAAACTGGTGTACCCACCCAAACGGGTGTTTGTTTTGCGTTTGGATCTGCGTTTTTTCTATAGCAGCTAGGGGTGTTTGTTTCGGTGGTTGACAGCCCTATGAGGGTGTTTGTTTGTTGGATTTATAGCTTAAAGGGGGCGTTTGGATTTGAGTTTAACGACAGCATAAGGGTGTGTTTGTTTGTGCTGTTTTAACAGCCGGGCAGGGTGCGTTTGTTTGGCTGTGAAATAGCCGAGTAGGGTGTGTTTGGTTGGCTGCGTGACAAGCACATAGGGTGTGTTTGGTTCATGGTTTAATACCTAATAAAGGTGTGTTTGGTATTGCTTAATTTTTTTAGTATTTGGTCTCATCTAGTTATAAATTATAACACGCGATAAATTGCGACATGGAATTGATTAAGTGGGAAAAACATTGGTTTTTGTTAAAAATGGAAACGTCTCATAAACGACTAGGTCATGTTGAAATTTATAAAAATTTATGTACTTAGTATTTTTCGCTACAAATTCTATTATTTTAGAAACCCGATAAACGGACAAAGTTATATAGTTTTTAAGATTTTTAATATGTAATTATACAATAACGCGACAATAATCGAAAACCATACTTTTACAAACGAGATAACTATTTTAACTAAAAATCGTCAAGAAAACAAAATACTAAATTATAAAATATTATTTTATAATTCTCGACTAATAGACAAAATAATAAGTTTTGTAAAAACTTTAAGAACGTCATTTATTTAATTCGTAACTTTAAAACGTGTCAACATTTAAATAGTTAAAATATTTTATTTTAATTTTTTGAATTATTTTATTTTTTTTTTTTTTTTTTTACAAAAAAATAAATAAATATTTTTTTATTTTTTTTTTTTATTTTTTTTGTTTTTCATAGTATTTTTAAAAATATTTTTTTTTTTTATTAAATATTTTATATTTTTTTTTTTATACTATTTTTATTTTTTTTTGTTTTTTCTAATATATTTTTATATATTACAAGTATATTTTTTTAATTTATTTTTTTTTTTATAATAATTTTATAAAATTTAGAAATAAAAAAATTATAATATTTTATTATAGAAAAAGAAAAATAAAAATAAATTAAGTAATATATTGAAATATATAAAAATAAAATTATAAATTATAAATTTTTTATATTTTTTTTTTTTTATTTTTTAATTAAATAAATTTTTATAAATTAAAAATAATATATTATTTTATTTATTATTTTTTTTTTTAAAAGAAATATATTTTATTTTTTTTTTTTTTTTTTATAAAATATAATATATTTTTTTATTTTTTAAAGTAAATAAAAATATTTTTTTTTTTATTATTAAAAATATTTTTTGAATAGAAATATTTTTTTTATTTTTTTTATTTTTTTTTTTTTTAATGAAAAAATATTTTTTTTTTAATTTTTTTATTATTTTTTTATTAAATATGAAAAATATAATTATTATTTTTTTTAAAAATATAATTAATCACAGTATAATATTTTTTTTTTTTTTATTATTTTTATTAAGTATTTTTTTTTATTATTTTTTTTTTTAAATCAAGTAAAAAAGACAATATTATAAATTTTTAATTTTATTAATTGGTATATATAATATTTTTTTTTTTAAATAAAATAATTTTTTTATATAAAAAAAACTAAGTATAAAAAAAAAAAATATTTTTTTTTTTTTTTTTTTTTTTTTTTTTTTTTTTTTTTTTTTTTTTTTTTTTTAAATTATTTGTTTATTTAAATTTATTTTTTATTTTTTTAAAATTAATAAAAAGAATTTATAGAGAGACGTGAGGGGGGGGGGGGGGGGGGGGGTTGGAGGGGTATGTTTTTTGTTGGGTCGGGGGGGGGGGGGGTGGGATAATTAATTTAAATATTTTTTTTTTTTTTTTTTATTTTTTTATTTTTTTTTTTTTTTATTAGTTATATTTATTTTTACGAAACGCCCAAAGGTGTTTGTTTTGTGTATAAACAGCCCCTAAGAGGGTGTTTGTTTCTGTGTATAAGCTGCATCCAACATGAGGTTTGAATTTGCATGTTTTTACTGATGCAGTAAGAGTGTGTTTGGATTCAAGTTAATCAGCCATAAGGGGCGTTCGTTTCTGCGGACACAGCCCCCAAAGGGGCGTTTGTTTTGCTGCGATTTAACACCCAACCGGGTGTTTGTTTTGCAGTCATGGTGTGCTTGGTTTTGTTTATTTTGTTAGACATCAATCTAGTTTTGATATAATATATATATATATATATATATATATATAATATATATTTATATATACAAATATATATATATATATATAAATATATAATATAATATATATATATATATATATATATATATATATATATATATATATATATATATATATATATATTAAAACACGCGGATAAATTGCAACATATATTGATTAAGGAAAAGCGTTGAGTTTTGTTAATATGGGAAACGTTAAATACGCGAATAGATCATGCCAAAATTTCTATAAAATTTTATACTTAGTAAATTCCATTATAATTGTATTATTCTAGAAACCTGATAAAAAAGACGAAGTAAAATGGTTTTAAGATTTAATAAATTGTAATTATACAATAACCTGATGAATAAACGAAAACTACACTTTTACAAATTTGACCAATAGTTTAACTAAAACTTGTCAAGGAAACGAAATACAAATTTATAAAATATTATTTTATAAATTCTCGACTAATATACAAAATCACAACTTTTGTAAAAACTTTAAAAACGTTATTTATCTAATTTGTAACTTTAAAACGTGTGTTTACCTTTATGCAAGAACTCTTTATTAATTTAGTTAAGTGATTTCTGAAAACGTGTCAAATTATATTGTTACCATTATTTTCTCACGTTTCTTATATAATACTTGTAAAGTATTATAATTGCCGACTAATTCCTTTGGTGTTGTTCTTTTATTATATAAATTCACCATAAGAATTGATATAATTGTTTCTTTTCATGTAATATATACGGATAAATTTTACACACTTGCGTTTGCTTTCGATATATTTAATAACTCAACACCAAACTCATATTCAACTTGAAAATACCAAATCCTTAAACGGTTGCGTTGAAATGTACTCATCCAGTCGGTAAGCCTAGATTCAACAACCTAAAGCTAGTAGGTGGATATAACCGTTAAGATTGACTGCAACTTCTTGGTCGAGCCGTTCCTTCTCACGTTGTGTTGTTCCTTATTATTTGCATTTCTCTAAGTTGCTCCACAAACATCAAGGTGAGTTCATAGCCCCACGTTTTACTTGTTTTACATATACTTTTCTACTTTTGGGGTGAGAAAACAGCTCGAATGTTACAACTCATGTTACGTTACTGACTTCAAACTCGTTTATTAACGTTGATTACAAACTCGTTACATATTAGACATCACTCTCGTTTTTTACTATGATTTAAGTACTTTAAGCTTTACAAAAAGGTTGGTTACTTTTACATTGGCCACAAGTATATTCTGTATCTTTCCTGCTTAATACGTGTTGCCTAAGATTTGCTACATTAACCACAATTGCCCGAACGTATCATGATCCGTTAGTTACCCATATGGCCAATTTGATTGGTTAAATTGAGAGGCAAATGATAAATAGATCTATTGGGACAATTATCCCTAATATTGCTTTGGTTTCCACTTAACGAAGAACAAACGGATATATGTCAATGTCGATGGCGTTGTGGTAGTCTTTGGTTGGGACATCCATTTAAGGGCAGGAATAACTATGTGACAAGATATGATAGCATGTTATATTAGCATCGTGTCATGAGCTTAGTGCAAACAATAAATACTTTTCATTTGGAAGTGTAATTTGTTATAACGGCACATGTGCTTTGTAGTGAAGTTATATCTCCTATAACTGTCGCATACGCTTTGAAATCTTGTGGTCCACACTACTTTGGTTGAACATTTCCAATTACTAAACACTTTTCATAATACTTTGAGTGAACTTGTTATCAACTAAAACGTTTTTGATCCTCGTAAATGTTTTACTTAAACCTATGAATTCACTCAACTTTATGTTGACCGTTTTTAGCATTTTTTCTCAGGGTAATAGCTTTGGACTTCTTGACGTGCTATGTGAGTCTACGTGCAATATGGATCCCTAGTTTCAAAGACTTATCAAATTATCATACTCGTTGTCTTTGAAAAACATAAATTTCGCTTCCGCTATCTTTTAAAACTAAATTATGCTTCCGCTACATTTTACTTATGCTTCCGCAAATGTTTACTTTCTTTTAAATCTTGTAAAACTTATCTATTTTTAAATAATGCAACGAGTTATGATTTTCAAAACGTCCATTAGTGGTCGTTCTCTCGCCTTGTGTTCGAAGTATGATGACGTCACGCCCTCGGACACGTATTCCGTCCATGCCCCGTCTGGGGGTGTGACAAATTGGTATCTGAGCCAAGGTTATAGAGAACCAGTAGATATCTAGTCTGTGTGTCATAACCATATGTGGATCCTTACGTGCTTTTATGTGTGCCTTATACGTGTTTTTGCTATGAGCTTACGCTTATCTTTTCTCTGCGATTATCTTTTCTCTACGGTTATCTTTTCTCTGAGGTTATCTTTTCTTTGCGGTTATCTCTTCTCTGTGGTTTACGTTCGCCTTACGTTTATTCCTCTATTTACTTATATGGAAGTTGTCTATATAAATATTAAACCTTTCTAAGACATTATGGATGACACAATGGTCTCTAAAATTTGTCTAAGACATTGTGAGCAATGCAATGGTCTCGAACTTATTATTCATATCCTTATACAATATCGTTTTACGCGAAACCTGTCACAGTTATGTTTACATGGAATTATGTATGAATCTAAATTTCACAAGTCTTGTATGGGCGGGACTTGTAACTGGAGGTTTAATATGGTAATTGCTATGTAAACTCGTTCATAAAGATCTTTATCTTATTTACTTTAACCGTATACTCATCAGCTATTTTGAACTCTATGTTGATCTTCCCTAATTATTTTACTTCTCGTCTCCGAAGATGAGTTTTAAACACTCGTCCCATACTTATTAGAGTGCCTGCATCGTAATTTCATCCACCACCTTAAAGATTTTATGAGTACGCGTATTGCATAAGAAATTATTAAGTAGGCTAATTTATAATCTCTTTATTTGAAAGGATTGGGACGCCTCTTCATTTAAATAAATAAATTATATAAATTAGTCTATACTTATTTATTTATTCGACTTATTTCATTTCCTTCACCCCGTTCGATTATGAAGTAAATACCGACGATAAGACAAGGAATGAGTTCCACGAGGATCGAGTGTAATGTAACCCAACGAATTGCTAATGCTATCGAAGCTAATATTGTTTATGAGGAAAGAATCCACATGGCTCATGACTAAATGGATTAGGTAGTACGTTAGGAAACCAAGGTAGTAAGGAATGCCAACAACAAAATAAATGACAAAAAGCCGTGAGAGCTTACATTCCTAAACCAAATTACAAGGACGAATATGTAGCAAAATTTCCCTTCTACAACAAACGTAAGTTGCACCACACTGCACTGTGAAGTGAAATAACTACAAGACTGTTGGCCGTGTGAGTAGGAATTGTAGGACACCCATTTCGATATTCAACTTAGAGGCCGCAATGGCAAATTAGAAATCTGAACCGTGTGAACCGTATTTAGGAGGTTAAAACTCGTTGGGGCTCTAATACCGTCAAAGATAACGCTGATGTTTAAGGAGAGATTTTTCCTTATCTAGTGAAACCTAAGTAGACTTAGACTGTAATCTCTAAGAGTTTTGCACTAGTACTTACCTGTGAATTTCGTGTATTGTGTGGATTTTCCTAAATCATTTGTTCAATTTGTGTCATGACGATTTTGTCAGTTACACTTCAATTCTCTAGTAAATATAAGTAAGCTACTCCTTTACCGTCTTACAACCCATTTCACTATTATTATGTAAACTGTCTTATTGTTATTAACTAACTGGATGGTATCCTATGAACTATTTTAGTGTCGTCTTATAAACATAGTTGTTGTCGCGTTATGAACTATTTTACACCAGTTTACAAACCGTTTGCATATAGCTTCTTGTTTATTTTAACACCTTATAAACTATTTTGATATCATTCCATAAAACTACTATTACCTCATAACTTATTTGACTTTAAATCAATGAACTAACTCGTTTCCATCTTATAACCTATTTTACGGTTAATTATAAACTCTTTTTCTACCCTATTATAAATTACCTTGCAGTCATCTTACAAACTATTTCGTTGTCACTTAATGAATTGTTTCGTTGTCATTTATAAACTATTTCGCTGTCAATTTATGAACTATGTCGTCATCATCTTATGAACTACTTCGTGTCTTTTATAAACCATTACGTTGTCACTTTATAAATTATTGGGTTGTCAACTTGTAAACCATTTGTTACCATTACATTATAAACCGTCACGTAACTTTCTCGTAAACTATTTTGTTATCACCTCATAAAACATTTCTTGTTATCTTACAAAATACCTTGTGTCGTTATATAAACTACCTTGTTCTCATTACCACGAACTCTTTTGCTACCTTATAAACTATATCGTTTATACCGTATAAGATTTTTTTTAAACATAACATTAGTCTGACGAAATGAGCATTTATCGTTAGTTCCTAAATTATGCATAGCCTGATCACCTATGTATAATTCAGGAAGGACCATGCTATGCTGGGAGTAGTCACCATAAAATTTTGTCAAATTACCTTTATGTTCCATATATATATATATATATATATATATATATATATATATATTTCTTTCTTTCCTCTACATTTTCAACGAGATTATATTGTACTTGTGTCTTATTAATACTTTGCGTGCGTATTCATGAGTCGTGTCAGTCAGTATTCGCATTCGTAAGCGTCATAACTAAGTAGCTTTTCTTTAACCTTAGCATGTGAAAACACCACAACCTTAGCCGAGAGACTAAATCATGCTTCCTGTAGTCAGGGAAATTACGGATTGAAAGGTTCTAGAATGTAATGAGCATATCCCTCTAATTGGATTATAACCAATAGAACTAGAAGATTTCTTCAATATACTTACCTTTTAGTGAGATAGAATCACGTGAATTATGAGATCCTCATACCGAAAAAACCTCTGATGGATCCTTCAGGATGTACGAGGACTACCAAAGATTTACAAGCTAACCGTTACCCGTTACCTAGTATAGACGATCTTTTCGATCAACTGCGAGGATGTATCGTCTACCCAAAAATCGACCTAAGGACTAGCTACCATAAACTGAAAGTTCATGAGAAGAACAACTCGACACACGACCTAAAGATTTGGGAATACTACCAATATGACATGAGTATGAACTCGAACCCGATAATCACCGAAATCCGTTAAAAAGATCTAGAAACGCGATCGTGTCTTACCATTCAGCAGAACTTTAAGACCTCACTTGAACTACCTTATCTCATTCTCAAGTTATTACTTTTCCGTGAGCTCCTCCTAATTGTTGACCTTTATTATGTG